>JANVCC010000048.1:9032351-9074030 GCA_025345505.1 Todiramphus chloris collaris
TTATCTTGGTTTGTTTTTGTTTCATTTTTTTTTTATTTTTTGTTTTTTTTTTTTTTTTTTTTCTTTTTGTTTTTATTTTTTAAATTTTTTCTCTTTTTTTTTTTTTTTTTTTTTTTTTTCCTCTGTGAGATTTTGCCCCTCACTCCATGGAATAACAATCATGTTCTCGTTGCTGATATTTTCCCTGCTGAACCTGCCTTACAGATAGCATGAACAGTGCAGTTATGCCTATTAGTCACAGTGCTCAGCCCTGGTGTTAGACTAATTTGGAAAGACTTCCTGCATAGCAAGAAACAGCAGGATTTGATCATAGTCAGAGATCCATTACAACGTGCAGCAAGACTCTTTAAGGAGCCCTTATTACCTGGGACATTTAAAAACTGTGCTCTGTGAGGCATCAGTAAAACAAAACAAAAAAAACCCCAAAAGAAACATTGCAGTCAAAAGAAGACGGATCACTTGATTGGCTAGATATTTTCCATCACTGAATTCTAGGATAGTGATTTGATTAAATAGTAATAATAATAATAATAAAAAAAAAAATCACAAAACCAGGGAGAGAATGGGCAGTGAATATTGACTCTTGAACTGCACTATTTTGTGGAATATTAAATTAATGTTCCCACATGATGTCCAGGCATCAATCCTCACCTTTCTGAAGTCGATAGTGACATTTCTATTGCCTTCCGTGGATGAGGGCGATTTATCTGAGGGCATTTTGATCAAAATAAACATAAGGAAATAAATTGTACTTGAAAATATTTTGAACTTCCTCTTGCTTGATTTGAGCAATTGCTTTGGTCCTAGGTTATTAAATCTTGACTTTACCCCAAGAGAGGTTGCTGTTGTATTACTATTCTCTTTCCTTTGCTGCAGGGATAATCAAACATTTCAATAGTTTTCTGTTGACTGTGAGACTATAGTTACTTTTAACCCTTTTTCAGCCTAGTCAAACAAAAATGTTAATGAAAACATCTCCAGACAGCGCTAGGTCAATCTAAATATCAATTAGACTTAAAAAAACCCCCCACAAAACAAAGACTGCTCTATCGACTGTTAAAAAGCAGCTATTTTATAGAGAAGGAAATATATTGATGCACTTTATACTGAAAAGAAAATCACCTTATGAATTTTGAGTAATGGTGCTAGACAAATACACAGATTTTGATGTAATCTTCTGTTTTAAAATACTACCCTAGAGCTCACAGCTCATGACCTAGGCTCTCAGCAACTGACACTTTGTTCTTTTTTAACAAGATAAAACATGCTGATCTTTGGATGAGCACTATGAGAAAAAAAATGCATCTCTTCAGGTTACATTACACAGTCTTTTTGCTGACTTCTTGTAATCCCTGTTTTATTTCTCCATGAAAACATCTTCACAATAGGGTTCACTGCTGTTTACATGAATGTATAAATCTATTAGCTGTGAAGGGACAGAACTATAAATGTAAACAGTTGTTCTTTGGTTTTAACTAACGTGTCTGTCACTGAATTTTTTTCCCTTGGTTCACAGGACAAAAAGAGGCAGCACTGGAAAAATGTGGTTGTTTTTCCCCAAATATCTTTTGGGGTGGTGTGTGTGTCCTGTAAATAACAGTGTTCAGAAGCATGCAAGATATGATCACCATTATATTATGTGACTCCTTAGGTATTAAAAACATGCATTTCTATAGCTATGTTTAAGCAGTCAAGTTACAAATAAATACAGAGCAAGACAATAAACTCTGAGGAAGACTTTACCATGTGGGTAAAAACCTTCCCCAATAAATGAATAATTTGCTTTCCTCGTTCTGCAATGTAGCTCAGCTGAGTTATATAATTAGAGGCCCTGGCATTTTAATAAAGTTTCCAGGGGGCAGAGGAGGGAGGGAAGGGTTAAGCCGCGTAGCCTTGTCTGTCTCCAGCCCCTTCCGCCGGGGTGAGTCCAGGGGAAGGAGCGGGGCCTTTTTCTGAGGAGAAAGGGGTGCGAAGGAAAAGCCCACTGGCTGTGTCGGCTGTTTGGTCAGGGGAAAAAAAAGCTTTGTTTGGTGTTACTCTGTGTATTAATGAACCGTGCCTTAAGGGAAGGGCCTACAAGAGATTTGGGAGCTTCCCGGGCGGGCAGGGGTCTCCCCGGGGTGCGAAGAGGGTCGGGGCTTTGGAGGGATGCTCCGTATTGATGCTGAGATTTCTGCGCTCCGGCTCCCGCGAGTACTTGGGCACAAAGCAGGCAAAGACACGGGCCTGTAGCCGTCCTTCGGGAGCACAAGTTGTCCCACTAGGACCACTCTGACGTTTTCCGTCTCCAGCCCAGGTTCCTTACGAGTCCGTCCCGTGGCAGCTCCATCCCCTCCCCTCCCCGTCCCCTGTTCAACCCCCCCGCGGGGCGCTGGGTGGGGGTGGGGGGGGCACGGCCTCCCCCTGCCCGGGACAGCCCAGTGCCGGCTTTCGCCCTGTTCCTCACGAGAACTTCGTGTCTTTACTGTCGTGGATGCCGTTTTGCCAGGAGGGAGCCGGTGCGCTTGTCTCGTTTCCTGTGGAAAAGCAGCCTCGGAACGCAAGCGCCAGGTTGAGAGGCTGGGGAGGCTGCGGCGGCTTGGGAGGGAGCATCTTCTGCTTTTGCGGCGGCCAAGCCGTCGGTTTGACCCACAGGCTTAAAAATACCCGAGCGAGGACTTTCCGTCCTTCTCTCCCCGAGCAACTGGGGTTTCCTAAACGGCTGCTTGGCGCAGTTATTTGTCTCTCAGGCGGGAGTCGGTGCAGGTCAACCCCGTCCAGCCGCCCTGCACCCGCGGGGTGGGTGCCCTCTCCCTCCCCGCTCGCTTCTGTAATCCGCGGACCCTCCCCAAACCCCCCCTCCCGCGCTTCCGCGCATCATGTGCTCTGAAAGCAGCAAATGAACCAGGAATACCTGTGTATTTTATTTTAACTCCAGGAGTTAAAATAAAAATAAAATCCTTTTGGTAGACTAAGGATGATAGAAAAATGAGAGTTACCTATCCACGACCAAATTCTCTTCCAGAGCTGAAGGTAGTGAAACATATTTAATGCTGAGTCGCGATGAGATAATTATTTCCCTAAAAAGAATCTCATTCATTACGCAAACCTGATTAATGCTTTATGTCCGTAGCTGTTTATTGACTACCGAATCAAGCCTTGTGGACCCCCTCCCGACAAAGCGTAATAATATATCATTGTGCAATTAAAGACTGTCTTACAACGTGTGCATGAAAGGGTCTAAATTAAAACCACACAAGCGGCCCTACGCCAGCATCCTAACCCTTCGGTACATTTGTTTGTAGGCTGGGTTTTCTAAAGGTGAAAAAAAAAAAAACCGTCTCCCCCTGCCCCCATTCCAATGTAGAGTTCCCAGCAACGGCAGCAGCATTCCTCGTTAGCAGGGTCTGAAACCTGAACCTTCAGCCGAGCACCAGGACTTGGGTTACAGGACTATCTGCGCTGGTCCTCTCCAGGATAACGGTGTTATTTTGGGTGGGAAGAATGGGTTCCCAGGGTCACGCAGGCAGTGGGCTGTGCACCTCTCTGCTTGCCTCCTCCTGTCACCCTCACTGCTTGCCTTCGGCCTCCTGTGCCAAGGGCTGCTACAGCTGCTCCCATAGCTGTGTCTCGGCCTGGCCTTCCACTGAAATGTGCGTTGTCAGTTATTTTTGGTGTGTCGCCACCATTTTCGTTGAGAATGTGACTGAAAGGAATGTTCATAGCTTTGCATCTTGGCCCAATCATAACATAAAGTCATGGGACAGAGAAAAGGCTCTTCTCTTGTGCTGTGTCTTTCCTCTTGCTAAAATTAAAAAAACTTTTGAAAGCAAGTTGAAGAAATTATAAATTCCCTAATTTGTTCCAGAAGTATTTTATAAAGGAAAGTGTTTTGCAGCACAAATACTAAGGTAACAACTTATGCAGTTGACCAACACTTTGGTTAAATTGTGTAAATTCCAAGGCATGATTGACAAAGTGTTTGCTGCTTGTGGGCTACATCCTCATTTTGAAATTGCTAATGCTTCTGGCATGACAAAGGACTGAATTTATTATTGTTGTCGGTGTTTACATGTGAAAATTTACCACTAGACAGATTTATTTATTTATGTATTATTTTTTTTTAAGAGAAGTACATAGGACTGTTTCTTGCAAGGGGTCTACTTATTCCTGTCAGATTTCTGCAGGGCATTGCTGATTTTACTAAAACTGAAACTTGCACTTTGACTTTGCATTGTGCATTATTTTAACAGCAGAAGATGGCATATAAACACCTTTTATCTACTTTCCCTCCTACCAGGCTTGTAACATCAAAGATAATCCCGTTCATCTTTGTTTCAAGGCGGGCTGCAAGTTTTCATCTGACAGGGTTGTTGAAAATCAAACTGACTATACTTGATCACAGTGGGATCTGCATGAAAATCCACCTACAAGTTGAGCTGTAATACTTACCTGTCTAGGTCAATTTGAGAACAACAAGAATGATAAGCACATAAAGCTGAAATAGTGTTGTTTCACAGTAGGACTGTTTCACTGCTGGTACAGCAGAAATGGCTGATTTAAGTAAATGTGGAGCTGCATGCAAAGCCAGATGATTTTATCCCAGAGGTTATTAGATGCAATTCACTGCAATAATTTGTCTTTCCACTTGCACTGATTTTGTGTGCCATATTGCCTGGGGATTATCCCAGGCAAGGAAGGGGGATTAAGGTATGTGAAGGAATGTAGTGGAAGTGTCAATAGAGGTTTCTTGATGAACAGGGAAAGAGTAAAAAAAAAAAATCTGTGCATATGCCTTGGTGTCGTGGGAGAAAAAATGCTGGTTTCCAGTGGAGCTCAAGTTGTCACTGGAAAGCTTATGGGTACAGGGCACAGTTGCAGCTGGCACGAGCTGGAGGTTCAGATTGAATTTATTGCGGGGAATCCCTGAGAGTCCATGGCTTATTGTCAGTGTAGTTTTGGTGTTGCTAACCAAAATGGACCCAGCAGCAGATCATATATTTATTTATACCTTGTTATTCTATCAATTATATAATTTATATATGCAGAAAAGTGGAAAAATGAGAAAAATCCTCTCCCCTTTCAAAATTAAATGACAGTATGCTATGATATTCTGCCACTTTCGTGCAGTCTTATATATCAAATAAGCTAATTATATTAATCAGATGAGTACTCAAACTGTGGTGTTTTTTTTCACCCCTGAGAGTTAAACTTGCTTTTAAAAAATTTTCTTTTGACTTAGATATACTGGCTCCTGCATGGACATGAGTAACCCTAAGGAAGCTACTCCCATAAATGACTCTCGGACATCATGTATATATTTGGAAATCCAGTCATTAGCTATGCATCTTCTTGTCATTTAAGCATGTTTGCCAGGTATGAGTGTTTATATGTGTTTTAGTGGTTGAAATAGTCGTGTTGCCTGTAACTAAGGCTTTCTGACTCTTTCCATTATGTGTCCATGCTTATAACTCTGCCAAACTTTAACTACCGGGTCTGAAACTTTCCAAAGAAACACTGAGCCTGAGGCAGAACTTGCAATGGAAAATTTAATCTAAAAGACTTCAGATTTCTCTAAAAACAAGAGAGAAAATGGCTTTGTTTGGCTCATGTTAACAACAACAACAACAAATCCCAAACCTTAGAGAAAAGCTGTAGTGTTTTATGTACCAGTGTCACAATCCAGTATTTGGGGGAACAGTAGTTGGAAAGATGCTTCTAGCTGCTCCTGGGAGAATGTGTGGGAGTTTGGTAGAGACATGATCCTCATGGCAGTTACAGTTCGAGCCTGTTTGGGCATTTCCACTCGAGTCTTCCAAGGATTTGATCCCACTGGAGCCCTTGCTTCTCATGGCCTTGGAGAAGACAGTGGGGCTGTGATCTCTGTAGGAGCTGGGCTGGCACCTCAGAGCACCCCATGCTTTTGGGCCAGGTGGGCTGTGGGGTGCTGCCTGTCCTTTCTCTGAGGGAAATTTCCATTAGGAAATTATGTACAAAAATAAGCAGAGGTTGTGAAGTCAAGTGCTCAGGAATTAGGAAATGCCAGAGTGATGTTTCCTGTGTCATCTTCCCTCTTTGTCCCCCTCCTGTGTAGCCGTTATGATGCAACTTTTGAGTGCTCAAACTGTTGTTACAGTTTTCTCCTTAAAGGCGTTTATTTTCTTGTGATAACAAATAGTGGTGGGTTTTTTTGGTGTTTTGGTTTTTTTTTTTTTAATGTTTAGCATCAATAGCCCAATAACTGTGCATATTACAGAATAAAAATGGATATTTTTTTTCCTTGAGCAAAGTGTTTTTTTAATCAAATTTTGATGCTTATGAAACCTGGTGTCCTGTGACCCTCCACGGATAGACATCCATGAATGAATTGGATCTGTCAGAGCTGTTGTCTCTCTTCCTTGACTTTTGATCCTGTCTTGTAATTTTTGACCGTTCTTGGTCCTTATCTTAATGTTGTAGCAAGAAGATCAGTATTCAGCAAAACAAAAAAGAATGCTGTCTGAAACGGAGCAGTTCACGCTGCCCTAAAGAGGAAGGAAGGATGCCTCTTCCTGTCTAACCAACGGCGTGTTCTGCAAGGCGTTACTTATTGCTCTGCCTTCCCCTGCATGTTTCCTGGAGGAGGTGGAAAGCAAAATGATATACGTCCTTGGCTGAAGCTTGCACAAATTAAGTTACAGAGACAAATTACTTTCCAGATCTTATTGTACATCCTTGACAGGTTTTGTCTAAAATCAAAAATAGGTATTCTGTGTATTCTTGCTCCATTATTGTCTGCAAACATAAACATGAAACATATCAAAGCAGAATAGACTCAGATACAAGTCGTACTTTCTTCCAAAAAGAGAGAAGTCTGAGTAAGGAAGATGTAACAGCAGTGGTAAAGTTCCTTCTTTCACACTGATTCAGATCTGATACTTGTCTTCTAGCATTTAAAAAGCAAATTTCTATAACTCTTGGGAACATAGTAGATAAAAACAGAGATCAGCTGAATGCCATAGAAGACAGGGTTCTAGATTTCTACTCTTGGTAGGAAAGCTAAATGTATTATGCCTTCCCTGAAGTTTAATAAGATTTAAAAGCAATTGCATAAATTACTTGGTGACTTGCAGTGGTGTGGGCAGCCTTCTCCCTGGTCGCTGGTGCCATTCTGCTTGCCCAGCCCTGCAGGGAGGGGAAGCTGCTCTGCTGGGGGGTTGGCTGGGTGCTAGCAGGGCTCATGGATAGCCCCCAGCTCCCTAGATTCCAGCTGTCCACACTGGCCCTCCACCACACACTGCTGTCTATGGAGAATCTGAGCATGCCAGAGCTGCTCCTTGTGTGCTATGAGTCTTCTGTCAGGAGAAATACGATGCTTCTGGAATTTTATCAAATGCCATTTAAAACCTGTCTGGAGAGTTGCTGTGGTTGGTTGTTTTAGTATTTGATTTTTCCAGTCTTTCACTGAATCTGCATACCTTTTGTTAATGTATTGCAAGGTATTATGCACTGGCTTTTTGTACCAACAGGCACAGATTTAATTCCTCAGTCAGTAAAATTTTCTTTGAAGAAATATGTGCCTGGGATTCTCACACACCACCCACCCACCCTCCCTGCCCCGATTTCTCCTGGTGCTCAAACCTATTGCCCTCTCTGCAGGATGGGCACCTATCTGTGCTCTCACTGCTCATCTCCTGGTGCCTTTGCTCCTGCCTCAAGCTCTAGTCCACTTCTTGGTACCATGTTGCCCCAGAATCACTGAAACAGGTCTCTTTCCTCTCCCACACCTATAGAGAGGCAAGACACAGGATCTGAAAATCAAGCTGGGGTTTGTGGGGTTAAAAATAGTTCCACTGGGAGACAGGCAGACAGCTGAGCCCTGACTCATTAACTGTAATTAGCTGAAGGTATCCTCCTAGCATAGTCCTGTTGTTCTTGGATGACAACTGTAAGCATGAAGCCAGTAGGGTGATTACTCTTCATTCCTGTCACAAACCACCTTATAAAATACTTACTTCATCTTATACTGCATATAATGTGATCGTATGATCGCCTTAAGTTTTTAGCACATGTATGTCAGGTTCCCTCTCTGTATCACCACAAATACGGCCCTGTGGGCTGAACCACACCATTATGGATTTCATCAACGTGTCTGTAACAGTCTCGGGCTTCTTTTCATGCTTCAGCAGCTCTGCTGTTACGTATTTTAGAAGTATTGTACACACATCAGAAAGTGGTGATTTCCAGATGGTGTTTTTCAGTCCCTGAGATTAATTTATATGAACTCCAGGTGATTACTCTGATACTATATTTGAACTGAGGTCTTCTTTGATAGACATTTTTGTGCATAAGAAATAACCAGGATCCTCAGGGCCATCTTGTCCAACACAGAGAGACCAGAGGGAGCCTGTGCACTCTTGTGCCTTGCAAACAGCAGTCTCATTTTCCTTTTGTTTTCCATTGAGCTGCGAATGTTTATTCGGCTGGTTTGTGAATCCATCTCCAAGGATGTCTTGCTAGGCTGTACTTGATAAGGAGTTGCTACAGGCTGCTGTGAGCCTGTGTACACTGAATTCTTTATTGAGTAAATGTAAATGAGAGGATTTGAGGACTTCCACAACAATTGAACTCTCCAGTTCTGTAGCAACCCTCATTTAATCTGCGGGAAACTCATCAAAGAGCACCTACCAGCCTCGCCAGTTCAGGATCTCACCAGGAGATTTTGGGGCATTGCAAACTCCTGCAGATTGAGGGGTGGATCTGAAAACCTGAACAAAACACGGCTCAGAAACTGTTCCTTTGTTTTACTCATCAGCTTTTCTTCTTCCTTTGTCCAGATAATTTGTTTCTTAAATGACGAGATGATGCTGTCGGTTCTGATAATGTGCTCAAAGCTTTTGTAGATACGGTGTCTTCTGTGCAGATAGCCTGTGGTTTTGCCAGTATCTTTTTGTTTTGTAAGCTTTCTGCTAGTGGTCTGAAACTCTTAGCCTGTCCTCACTGACTATATACTCAGGATGCAGCTCCTTACAGGCTATTTGTTTCTTGAAGTTTAAGCCTTTAAAAGCTTAAAAATTGTTGCCACTCTTAATGTGACTTGAGAAATATGTGAAGGTTTCTTCAGTTCTCAGAAACAACATTTTGAAGAGAAGCAAAATCTCTAGTTCTTTAATTTAAAAAACTGTGGATCCTTCAGTGCCTCTAAATTGTGCCTGATTGGTTCTGACTTCAGAAGGCACTCTGAAGGACTGAAGAAATCCAAATATGCAGTTTATTTCCTTGGTTCTTTGTTCCCATCATTACCCAAGATTATCCAGATTAACACTGCTGAAACGTCTTGCTATTATTATGTTATCCATGTGCTTGACCTGCCTGTGCATTACGTCTCATGCAGCCAATGCATGTTTTTACATCTCTTTTGGGCTTTTGAGATGGTGGATGTCCAAGGCTGGGCATCTTGTCCAGTCCAGGCTAACCTTCAGAATACCACTTAGCTTCATTGTTACCTGATACTCAGGGAATTCAGGCTGGGAGCTGCCTGCCAGGAACACTCCGTAGTTTAAGTGTGATCTGATGTAGCACTCGATCATATCTTGACAAGCTGCCCTTTATTCCTGTAGGATGCACTGGTGCAGTGTTACTGCAGCTGTGCTAATTGTTTCCTTTCACTGCCTTCCACCAAGGCTTCTCTTAAATCAGTTTCTAACTCGTACCGGCCAGGCTGCCCCACCACTTCTCAACTCTATTGCTGTTAGAGGCTTTAAAATACTGTCTCCACCATCTGATTTTTCACTAGCTGCTTCTCCTGCTCAGTCTTAGTGATGGCTCCTCTGCACAGCTCATTCCTGAGTTCAGCCTGTAACATACTTCAGCTGAACAGTCTTGTTCTTGCACAGGTTCAGAGAGCTGGATTTCCACAGTTGGCAGCAGTAGGTGCCCAGCAGTAGCCATTATTTTGTGTAGTCTACCCTTGCTTTGCTTCCAGTATGTTGGCTTATCCAAGAACTGCACTAATTTTGGATCTCTGAGCCATCGCTCTGGTGTGTTGGCTACTAAGTCCTCAAGTCCAAAGGTGCTCCTGCACCTCTTTGAATGGGTCACACTAGCAGTTGCTGGCAGTGACTTGTCTGCCAGTAGTAGTTTTATTCCCTTGCATATAGTTTCCCTCTTGGTGGTCTGTGCTTAGTGCTGTTGCCTGCCTAGCATGGCCTGTGGGCATCACCTGGCAGAAAAAGTCTTTTATCCACTGTAGGTTGGAGCTTCTGGCTCATTGCCCTCTCCCTTGGATAATTGCTCCAGTAACCACTATTTCTTCAAGTGCATAAAGTTTTGACAAATAAGCCCTTCTCTGGCAGAGAATTAACAGCTAATGTCCCTAAAGAAACTGCATTTCTATTTTCATGCTATTTCTCCAGCAGCAACCTGGACCTGTGGCTATAGAAAGCGGGCAGTTGCCAGAGGCACCAAGCTGCTGGAGACTTGCAAAATGGCCAAGAACTTGCCACCTGCTTTGGTTACTCCAAGATTGTGGAGATCAGGCTGGTTTCTCTTCCTAAGGGAAGGCATCGAGGGAAGGCATCCTGGCGGCAGCCTTGCCGCTTCCCGCTCCGCTCTGCTGGGTGCCAGCAGCGAGCCCGCGCCTGGGCTTGTCTCCTGGCTGGGCCGGGCAGCTCTGCCCCTTCCCAGTAGCCTCTTGTTGCTCGACTGAGCTCGGCTCCTCGTTCCCGCAGGGCAGAGGGGTTGTCACCTCGCTCCCGCCGGGCACCGAGCCGCCGGTCACCTTCTCCGCGCCCCTGCCCGGCCCCGGCCCCGGCCCGACCCTGGCCGGGGTGATGCGGACAGACCCCTCGGCACGGGGGTGGGGGACCAAGCCCCCTCCTCCCGGCCCCTCTCTGACCCCCGGTATTGCCCCGGGGCGCTGCTTGTTGCTGCCTCTCGGCCGTTCTTCCTTATCCGCCCGGGACCGGCCCCCCGTTTGTCGCTGGCTGTCGCGGGGGGATGCTGGTGGGTGCTAAGTTGTCCGAAGCTGATAAAAAGCAGCTGGGTGGATATTTTAAACAGAGCATTCGTTGCATCTGTAAATCTGTAAAAACAAATGCCAAGACAAACCTTCAGCGAGTTTATAGCTCTGAGTTTCCAGCTCTCCTGGCAGCACAGGCAATTGTCTCCTCAGGCAGTCTTTGTCCAATGGTCCAAAACTATATCACAGATCTTTAAAATTCCTTTTTTTTTTTTTTTCCCAGTTTGAGTGACTTCTCTTCCTCCTTGTGTTTAAGAGATTATGTTTATTGTCTTTTCTGTGTGAGAAGAAACACAACCTGTGCTTCAGTGGACAACTTGTTGCTGCTCTATCCACTTCTGACCTTGCTGGATATATTGGGAGTGTGGCTGTTTTGAGAGCCTGTGTTGCTTCATGTCACACCATCATGGTGAAACACACGTACCGAACCTGCTGATCAATAGCAGGGAAAAGGAAGGTTTGTCATCATCCAAGTCACAAAACCTTTCCAATAGTTTCCTCACAGCTCAGGGCTTCCAAAATATTATTTTTTTTGCTTCACCCATTTTTCTTCAGCTTTCCAAAACTCTTTGCCTTAACTATCACTTCAAGTCTATTCACCATGATGTTTGTACTATCAAATTGTGTTAATTCCTAGAGAGGGATGTTTCTTTGTTTCAATACCTAATAAACATGTTACACTGTTGTTTCCACCAGTGAAGGAATGACAAATGTGGTCAGAGCCTTGGTTAGCTGCTGGGTGGTCAACAGCTTGAAGAAGGAGCAGGGAGGGCAGTGAGTACAGGACAGAAAACGGGGTTCTCCTTTTTCTGTTAGCTTTCTCTACCACTATCTGGGCCAGGAGATGGTAGGACCTCACTATCCCTCTTTCATCAACATGGGTAACATCTATGAAGGGGCTGGAGGCAAACACCATGAAAGAGGAGCTACTTAAGCTACAGGCAGGGTTGGATCAAGTGAGGTATAGACTGCCAATGAATAATTTTGGTTACAAATTAGAAGAAGGTTTCCCACTGCTAGAAGGGCACTTTTCTGGAGGCTTGATGGTGCTTCCTGAGGTTATGTGACATGGTGTGTGCTGTAATTGGGAACTCTGATTAATTTAAACCATATCTTCACTTCTGACTTGAATTTAATCTAAAAACTGTGTTTTCAGGAGTCTGCAGATTTAATAGGCTGCCTGTTTAGATGTTAGAATAACATTTTTTTTTTCCCTGTTAGGGTGAAACTGAGGAAGGACAGGTAATTTTGTCTTTTTTTTTTTTTGTCTGTTTTTCCACTCATATGTTGGTATGGCAATAAATCTGACATAGGACACGGGTATAAATATTAAGTACATTTTATACCTTTGTAATATTTAGTGTAATAATTACTTTGAAACTTGAAACTGGTATCCAGCATGGATAGGAGGTTGAAGTATGATATCCAAGAAGAGAAGAGCCTGCTGAAAAAGTAGACCCAGGGCCGCTGCAGTTTGAGCCCCCCCTCAGTGCTCCTCCCTTTCTCTTTAAGATGAGAAGATGTCAGATGTCTGAAACTGGTTTCTGTAGGTAGGCTGAGGACAGTTGACCATGAATTATAAGTTGTATGGTGGGAGTCCTGTAACTCCTACACTGGATCCTCTTAAATCCTTGGATATGTTAAGCTAATAAAGTTGCAGGCTGCTGCTGAAAACCATCCCAGAGTCTGTCTTCAATAGCCTCCTTGTAGTGATTAATGACAGCAAGCCCGTTGCTGTTTGCAATGAAGGATTTGCTTGTATCTGCCTGCGTTTGCAGATAGCGAAGTTTCAGATAACGGATTATAGTTCCTGTGGTTCTTTGTTGCTTAGAACTCAGCACAGAAATTTTACACCCCTGTAAATTGTTGTCAAATGCTGCTATTCTGGTTTAGTAATCCACGTGTTCATTTTGCACAGCTGTATCTGAATAATTATGGTATAATGTTGGGAGGAGGACTGGGAGCCTTGATACCAGTGGTGTTGCCATATCATTAGTTCAGACAGCTTTTCCCCTTCCAGTTCTGGGTAGATGTACACTGGAATATTTTTATAGATGCTGGCAGCCCAGGAAAGAATAATTAGCGTGATGATGACTAGTAATTTGCTGTCAATGGCTTGTTTTATTTACAAAACATTTGTTCTTCATAAGTCCTCTTATTTCTCTTTTTCATCGTGCTTATGTCCATGATATTAAAAAAATTATTAATTTTAAAAATTTCCTTAAAAAAAAAAAAAGACATGAAAGTTGCTTAAGTATAAGTAAAATAAACTCTAGGAATCATTAAGCTGTTAAATGGTTTCTATGTAAATACCAGTAACTGTTCTTTAATTGTATTTCAATAACAGTTTGCAGTTTAAATATCCTGCAGTTCTTGATGGAATGAAGTGATAGAAAAGCAAAAAGAAGTTCAAGTGTTCAAAAGATCTGATTTCCCAAGACCATGTCTTGGCTATTGCCAACGCTTCTGATGCCTTTGAGGATGTCTTGTTTCTCATGGTCCAACCTCAGACAAAGGAATAGACTCGCTGGGGTTCCCTCCTCCCATCTTCCTGCTAAAGCTCAAAATGTTTTTTAGATTTCTTCACTGCTTGTGCAATAGCTTCAGGCATTAGTTAGATCCTCTCAATTAGAAGCCTAGCATAATGTTAAACGTTTTGTCTATCAAAAACATCCCTGTCATTTAGAATATGACTGTGAGGTTCAGCATATGTGTATATATACTTGTAAATCAAAAAAGTATCTTTCTGTTTGGTTTGGTACCAGTCACAGTGTATATAAGTTCTGCAAGTTTGATGTATGCAGCCACAGGGCTTTTTTCTTTACTTTTTAAATGAATATACCTCCCATTATACTCAGGGGAATGATTAAAAAAACCAAGACCAACAATCCACCACCACCAGCAAAAAAGATTTCTGCAGATTTCATCCGCTTGACTTTCAAAAAACATTTACGTTACTGAGATTTTCTTCACTATATTTCTAATTTTGTGTTACATTTACAAATTTTTTTTCATTGTATCCTTCACTTTTGATGCTTCCAGCATTCTTCCTATCAAAATTAACCTGAATATTTCCTTTACTAGGGGAGGGCAAGGAGAGGCAGGAGAGCAATGGGGAAATTCCTGTCCATCTGTTCAGCAGCATTGATGAAGGTGAATGAAATCCTTCCACTCATTCAGTTTTTATGGCCTAATATTCACCACCTTGTGACTCACTGGCTTGTGCCCATGGCACACTGAATTCCCAGATGGTCTCTGCACTGAAATGCTAGCCAGCTTCCAAGACTAGGCAAAACTGGGTGCATTGAGCCTACCGTGGCAAAAGGCCAACCTGCACCTAACCATGTAATAATTTACAGATACATACGAATCCTTTATATTCTGAAGATATTTTTCATTTGGTGTACATATATATGTCCCATTAAACTGAATAGCAGTTACGTGTGTTCTTGGAGAGGAGAATAAGTTCTGTGTTTTCTTTCTTACAAGGCATATGCTGTTATGATACATATATTTTTAATTGATTAAGAGGTGGGAACAGTAACAGTGTATCTCATCCAAGTTTTTAGCAAAAGACTCTTTATTGGCCTCCATACTGTAAAACGTTATTCTAGGCATGATCCCAAGGCATTTTTAATCATCAGGCTAGATGAAAAGAATGTATATTTCTAAGTATCCTGGAAGTACTAGTCATTCAAGTTACAAGCTTATCTTGTTAATATTTTGTTTGGTGGGCAGCAATCCACAATTCAGAAATGTTAAACAAAATCCTGTATTTTTTTATAAAAATATGTTTCAGGGCTTTGGGAGCTTCTTTCGGCTTTGTGAGCTTCTTTCTTCTCAGTGCTTTGCAGTTTGCATGGTAGGGTCTCTAGCACTTGTCAAAAATACTCTCCTTGTTATTAGCAGAGGATTGAGTGATCCTAGCATGCTGGGTTTGGTTGGGGTGGCTGCAGCACCCCAAGTTATTGTCTGGCACGGGCTCATGCTTCTCTGTACCATGAGGATCCTGAGACCTATCAACCTGTCCTAGGCATTGTGTGATCAAAAATGATGTCTCCTATCAAAAGCACATGGAAGGTGACTTTTCTGGTATTTTCAGGGCGAGTAAGTGTCTGTGGCTTATGCTCACAGGTAGTTGCAGAGTTGCTTTGTGCACATGTGGTTCATCTGCTTGGGACTATAGCTCCCACTCAGCACTCATCCTGCCCTCCATAGCTGGAGCGTGCTCTCGGTAGTGCTTGCTTGAAAGGTGCTCTCTTGAATTCCCCTCCATCACTGTACTTTTACGTTTTAAATAATGTTTAAACATTTTAATACTAAAGACCAATGTGGATATTTTTATGTACCTAAATAACCCAGATAAGTGTGCACAGAGTATATACTCTTTTCTAAAAAAAACCCCAACAAACCACCACAAAAAAAAAATCAACAAAAACCCCCAACAAAAAATAGATAAAAATAATCACCTTCCTTTCCTTTGCAAATGATTTATAGTATGAGGTTGTATCATGATTTTTCTAAACTCATACCATGAGAAAATGTAGCATGGACTATCTCAGAGCTATTGGACTGGGTGATGAAAGCCATGAAGTTAGGAAAGTACACAATTATATGATAACTATTCATATTCCACTTTGAAATAAGAATATGCCACATTAAAAGTGAAGTTTTATGAGCAGACATGTTAGCATGACAGCTTATTGAGGTCCCCTGTTATTTTCTACTAAAAGACGACTCTCAGCTATTTGTAACTCTGTCATCTGTTATCTGCTCAGACTGAAATTTCCCTTAGTGTGAACCTGGGTTGTACTGTATGAGTTTGGAAAACTTCAGCCAGAATGGTTCATCTGGTAGGGGGAAACTGTTTTAGCCATGTTAAACCCCCTTTTTGATGGTGTATGATCTTCTTGCTTTGGAACAACCTTCTTGATAAGGGAATGGGGAAGAAGGGTCTTGGGGTAGGATTTTTGTCTTATTCTGAAACGGAAAAAACTTGGTCAAGCTTGGTTTATAAAACAAAGCCATTGTGTGCAGATGCCCTGTAGAGATACTGTAGACTATACTATCTGTATTTCTGACCAGAAATCACATATGTGGAGAGCATCTCAAGCTTCCAATAGATCACATATGTGATTACAAACCATGTTTCTGATATGAGAGGAGGGTGATGGTGAGCCCCAGCTTCAGAGGATGCATGCCTGGGGGCAGCCTTACATGGTGGTGTCCCTCCCAAGCAGGATGGAGTGTGATGGGACACACACAATCCTGCCTGGGCGATTATTTTGTGAAGGACAACTGGCAGGATATGCTGAGCATTTCAGGCAGATCATCTTATCACATTCAATAGCAGCATTATGACTCTGAAGGCTGCCACTGTGCCCTAATGTACATGCCAAGACTCACAAGAGCTTCCCATCACAAGACTTCCAGTAGTCTTAATCCTGATTTCTTCCCAGGGCTGCCAGGAAGCACAGACGGGACAAATGGGTTGTAAACCTCTCTTACAGGACAAGACTAAAATTTCAGCTTCCTCACATATCTCTCCATTACCTGCATTTGTGTATGTGCCTCTGTGTGTTTCTGTCCACTGAGAATCAAGTGCTGCTGCCTGAGACATACCTGCCTCTGTAATTCTGGCTCTGCCCAGGGTGGTGGGATAAAAGAGATGCCTGAGCAGTCCAAATGTAGCAAAGATTTGCCATGTTGCTAACAAAGGTCTGTAGTTTTCAGTGAACTGAATGGTGAGTATTGAAGATAGACCTGTAGTTTCCTATCTTCAGTCCAGTTTTTTGTTATTTATGTTGTTTAACACTAAAAATAAAAGGAATTAGTCTTTAACCATTTACATGTAAAAGCTGAGAGATATCATGTAAATATTTTTACCAAGAAGGGACATCTGATACTTTTTGAGAGCTTATTCAGTGAAGAAAAATGTCATAAATAGGGAAGGAGTAGATTGTATAAAATTTGGCAAAGCAAGGATTTGATTTGTTTTTTCCTCTTCTTTCTGTGTGTGCTCAATCAGTTATCTTGGTGGATGAAATACTACAAGCGAAGCCAACTTTTTGGTAACAAAATCTCCCAGTGAAAACTGAATTTGCTTGGGCTGGGCAGGCACTGTAAAGAAATCTACGGTGTTTATTGTTGATTTTCTACCCCATACCTAAAGCTTTGTACAGGACTTCAAAACAAATACTATGCTGAGCTTTTTAATGTGCAATGAAATTATTGCAGTGTGTAACATATTGACTGAAATTAACAGTTTCAGTCGAGGTTCAACAAAGCTAACCCAAACACTCCTTACTAAGTGTCAGTAACCAGAGAGATCCCCAAACAAAAGCCTAAAATATCCCTGGGAAGGGATGTGACATTGGTCAAAACTCTTCTACCTGCTGAGAAACAGAGGTGCGAAGGAGGGACTTTTCTTAATGTTTGGGTAGGGAAATAAATACAGATTACCTGAAGTTCTCTAGCCAGGTACAGTGAGATCCTGGCCTGGATGCCTGTGCCCTAACTCCAGTGGCATGATGTTTGCTAAAAGCAGAAAGTTCAATTCTGAGAAGTGAAGATCTGGCCAAAAAGCTCTTAATTTTTATATATACATATATATATATATGTATTTTTTTAATAAGAAAAACAGAAATAGGCATCCATGAAAGAGAGGACTCCTGGAAGGCAGCTCAGACCATGACTTGGTCTGGGCTGAAGACCTGGAAAGCTGTGAAGAAGACAATAACCAAATGGTCTGATGTGAACTTTGAATTATGCTGACACCTAGAAATAAATCTGAGGAATGATGCAGACTCAGAAAGACAGAAGATAGTCTCTAGCTGAAAACATCTGTAAGGTATTTACTGAAAGTACAGCTAGAAAGCAGAGCTGATAGTCTGTGCAGCCTGGGAAGGAAGGGAATTTCACAGAGTCTAGCAATTGGGCAGAAAGTCTTTAGACAGAAATGGTGAGGAAGGGTTTGGTTAAAGTTATGAAATCGAAGCATCAGCTTTCGTATGGATGCATTCTGGCACATTTGTAAGTCAAAGTTGCATATTTAAAGGTAATTACTGTAAATAGGGAATTTGCTGAATTAAAAATGATGCTGCATGAGAATTACTCTCTCATGATGATTATTATGATGCATTTATTTCACTTATACATCGTGTTACTTTAGGTTAATTGGCATTTATTTCAAAAGGATTCACTGTAAGAATATAATTATGTAGTCAACTGTACTGGATATGTTAAGAATTATTATATTGAATATTGATACACAAATCATGACAAGAATGACTATGAAATTAAAAAAAAAAAAAGTATAAGAAATTCTTTACTGGCATAAAAATGTAGATTTATTTTTCTTAAAGATTATCTGTGGAATTCAGGATTTTCAATCCAGCACTGGACTTCATCAAGGAAAAGTGTTGTTTTTACTTATATTATTTAAAATCTCACATAAAGCAGCAGTTGTTAATGACATTAGGATTTTTTTTTTTTTAATTATTATTACTTTCAGTTACTTTATTCTTTTAGGAGACTTCTAAATTTTTAGTGTTTATTTTAGTTATATATGTGATATGCATTAGAAAGAAATGAAAACTCATAATAAGATTTTCTTCAGCTATTAGCCCCTTAAATCAGTCTAAAATTTTTTTTTTTTTATTTGCAGGTTTCCATTAAGGGAGTATTTAAAGTCTGTGTATTTTTTTTTTTTTTTTTAGTGGTGGAGTAGAAGAACATCTAAGAACAAAACTGCCCTTCCCCCCCCTGCCTTTTGCTTCTTATCCACAACATTTGATTCATGTCACGGTGAATCAAGTCTGCTCCTAGTCAAGAGGTACACAATCAGTTAGCGGGGATGAAATGGAGTGATCTTCCCGAAATGTCCCTTTACTTCTTACCTAAAAACTAATCCCACGTGCTGTCATTGTGTTTCTAAATAAGTTTGAACCTGGAACTTGTTTCCTTGTAACCTGGCTAGTAGACTCTTTTTCCACTGGTGTGAGACAGACAACTTGGTGTGTTTGCCCAGCTCAGGGCCCCATTTATAGAGACGAATTTACTGTGCCAGAAGTTACATTAAAGTGTCATACTGCCCTAGTTGTTTTAGAACAGGATTCTGTAACGTGGTAAACTTTCCTACATAAACATTTACCTATGCAGAATTTATGCCTATGCATTTTTACTTAAAAAAAAAAAAAAAAAAACAAAAACCAAAAAACCCCAAAATCACATTTTTCATTCTTGAAATGGTGAAGACAACTTTCACATATATACTACTACATTGCATCTTTCTTGTTTCCTGAGAAAAAAATATTGTCTCCGATGAAGGCTAAACCTTTCATTTAGATTTATTGCATTATGTGCACATCTACTCATCTGAAAAGGACGAAGAGGCAGGATTCAAACAAATGCACACTGCTCGGCTTACCAACCCAGGAAAAAAAAAAAGGAAAGCAGCCTCAACATATTTTATTTCCCACTACATGATGATAAACGTAACAAATTCACTTTCCTAATAACCCTATATATACTGTTATATGTGAGTATGCGGTATTCCAGCATGACTGCAATGCACTCTGTTGCAATCTTTGCAACTTCACAGTGTTTTGGATATGGATGGAGTGTAGTGTCCTTGTTGACTTAAAATATCCTGGTAAGAGAAGCAATTCTTTGGAGCAGGGCTTTAGAAAGCTTTTCCTCAAAATGATATAGCTATGAGTAACTGGGTATGCACAATGAGGAAATGGAGCAATTGGAGCATTATTATGAGGTACAGATAGGAATATTTTCTGAAAAAAATAATTGAATATCTAGAAGAATGGGATTCTGATTCATAGATGTGTTTGATTGTGTGATAACTTGGCAATTGCTGTCCACAAAAAGTGTTGAAATACAGTTTTTGAGAGGTTTATAATGAAAATGGGTATGTTCCACACAGACCAAAAGGGGCTTGGTGCTGAACACACTAAGTCATTGAGAAGCCTTTCTGTGTTTCACTTACTTTGTCCTGTAAGTCATCACCCAGGCTGTGAAAACTGCAACTTTGTGTTTCCTTGATACTAATACATGTGACCAACCTTTCACTGATGTAATTACATAATAATAGCACATAAAGGAGAATAATATTCTCCTTTATGATGTTTTGACTGTACTTAACGTTAGCAAAAACCCTGGGGAATGCCTCCAGTGCCCCTCTGGGTTCAGTGTGATGGTCCTCAGGCTGCCACTGGTCCAGCGCTGTGGTCCAGAGCAGCACTGTGTGGATTTTGGCAGAAGTCCTGGCTGCAGTGTGACTGCGTTAGCGTGATGAGAGCTGCCTCTTTCCGGGCAAATGGTTGTCCTGGGTACAGCACTGGGGAGATGTGGCTCTGCTGCTGCAGTGCCTGCAGCTAGCTTGGTTGGAGTGAGCTTACATCTCTGCGCCGTGCTCCACCGTGAGGCACAGAGTGGCCTTGAAAAGCCACGGGATAATTAAGTTTTACTTTAGAAGTCTTGCCCCACTGAACTCCAAGGCAAAACTGCAGTTGACTTCACAGGGATCAAACCTGTCTCTTATTCTTGCTAGATTTGGACTAGAAATCTCAGCTTCCACTAAAGCTAATGGAAGTCACATGCATGTTCTGGGAGGGGAGCAGATCTCTTTCATCTCTTGAGTACCATGCTCCTCTGTGGCACTTCCAAGGCTGCATCAGTTATCGCAGGTCCGTTTATTTTAATGATGCAGCAGGAGTGTCCTAACTTCCTACGAAGGTACTTTGTTGTAATTATCTTGTATGTCTAGGGGCACCGCAAGGGGTTACATTTATTTTACTGCCAAAGAACTGTTGTTTCAGCTGCAGTTCTATGAAGAAACAATCACATCTCCAGCAGTTTGTTAGATTAATCACAGGTGTGTAATCCCAGTGCATACCCTGGAGGGTATATCCTTTGACCCGTTTCCTTTTTTAAAGGGGAAACTCTGAATTAATATCACTCACGTTGCTTATCACCATTCACACTGGGGTTCTGCAGGACGCTGCGAAAAATAAACTAAAAGCTTCCATGACCTTTGTTTTAGTTGTGTGTAAGTGAGTATTGTAATTTAACAAACTTGAATTGCTCATTGGCAAAATTCCCTGGAGAACTGAGTTAACGATAAAAGTTTGAATGCAGAACTTGTGCAGGAACTTAGTAAAACCCCCAGAAGGGAAGAATTTGCCTACTCTTAGAGCCTAGCTGTGCTTCAGTGTTTCATCCCAATGGCATTAAAATAATTAGTTCATCAACTCATCATTTATTACTTCACAGTAGGCGATAGGTAAAGATCTCTGACCCTCAGCAATCTATGTGATCATTGCACAGGTTTAAAATAGGATCACCTTTGATTTCAACATAGCAATTGTTCCTTCATATAACAGTAACACGAGGATGCACCATTTTCCAGCTTCATTCAATGCATTGTCCTATGAGCGAGCATCAAGTGAAGGTTGAGTCTTTAGAGAAAAAACAGAAGGCTTATTTGACTTTTACATTTCAATCATGTAACCGTCTAATGTAGAAACAAGTAAATATCTAAGTAGAAGACCTTTGGTTAACTATAGTCTGTTTAAAAGCCTCATCAGGGCAAAATTCAATGAGTACATGAGAGAGGTTATGCATTTTCTTTTATTATAAGTTGAATTCTTACAATAAAACAGCCTTAGGAATGGAATCTCTGTATGGGTATGGATTTCTGTGCATTAAAAAGAAATAAATCTAATGAGTCATAGAAACATATGAACTGTTTTACCCAGGAGTGTATTTTTGAGTAAATTTGGCTGCTTAGTCCTCGGGTTTGTATGGGTTGGTTTTTTTTTTTTTTTTTAATGTTTTAAAATTTTTTTTTTGGAAAGAGATTGTTGTTTTACCTGAAGCAGTGAACATGGTGGGTTGGTATCAGTGTCTACCACAGAACCCCAGAGACCTGTGTGCACTGTGAGAAATTGGAATGAAATATTAGGGCTTCAGAATAACCGTATCTGTATTTCTGAACTTCCATGTTGAGCCCCATCCTGAAACAAATTCAGACGCAAGAAAAATGTTACTGAAGGTTTGTTCTATACCAAGACTCAGCTTTGCTTTTTGCTTTGGCGTTATGTGAATCAGAGAACGTGCACCTGAATAGGCATTTAATGAAAATGACGAATGCAAGTGATGAATGACTACTGGCATGGATTTTGTAAGGGCTTGTGCAGGAATGCAGCTCTTCTCAAGCTCAGAGCCCTGTGGACTGCTAGTCCCTGTTGGTGCAGATGTGCAGAATTTGTAAAGCAGTGAGGAAGTTTGGGAAAAACACCATTCTGGAAGGGGTTAAACCAAATTTTTCTTGCTGTCTGTGTTCTTCACTCATGCTATCCTGAAAATTTGGAGTGATTCTTGGATATTTAGGAGTTGGCCTTAATATAGGTCTCTTAAATGCCCTAAGGATCTGTTCAATACATACAGTATATCCTTAGTTCCCTGATTTATCACTAAGCACAGAAAAGCAACCTTGCTATTGTTTTAGCAGAAGTCTCTCTAGGAAAGGAGTGGTCTGGTTGGTCTTGCAGACCAAGGCATAGCTGCAGTTCTTCGAGACATTTATATGAAATGCATCCAATGGGATTTCAGATTCCTTTTGGGATTTCTTTCTTGGACAGGGTATTGCAAGTAATAACCTTTAACTGCTATTAATAATCTATTAACTCCTTTTATGGCTCTAGTGAACACAGCTGTGTGACAGGAAATCTTGTTTTGGGAGAATGGATGTAAAGAGTCCACCCTGAAAAAGATATTTGTGGGAAGAAGTTGGTTGTGGGTTTTTTTTTTTTAATTTTTTTTTTTTTAATTTAAAAAGTACTTTGCCTCAGAGTGTTTGTTTTTCGTATTATTAACAGCATCAACTTCAAATTAACACTCTTACAAACACAGTATGACTGGTGAAATAGTTTCCATGTTTTTGCTAAAGAGGAGGTTGTTCTTTGCTGGGGTGAATTCATACCAAGGATTTCTCAAAACACGTAACTTGAAACCTAATTGAAAATAACAACTTATAATTTTGCAGAAAAATGCCAAAATGAACGTTTTTTTTTTCTGTAAGGTTTTCTTTAGTGTCACTGGGACTGATCTAGTGACAAATGCCTGCTCTGCTTCCTACATAAGACTGCTCTGATGCAGTAACAGAAGATCAGTCAGAGAAAATTACTAACACTGGTACTTAATTTTTTTATGCACTGCTAATTTGTTAAATTTGGCCTGCAATGATCTAAAGTATTAGCAACCACTGTGCAAGAGGAGCAAGAAACCCTGTTTATGCCTGTTGAATCATTTCATACACCAGTATCTTTGCTTTGAGACTTGTCAAAAGTACTCACAGTAAGAAGGAAGCATCTTAACTTTATAAAAAAAGAATGAGCCTCCCACTTTGATTGCTTCCATTGAATGTTTAGCAGTGTAAGTTTTACCAAAGCACAATGTCAGAACTGAAAAAAAGCCTTTGGAATTTCTCTGCACAGTGATAACCTGGACTTACACCAGCTATTTCCTTTGCAAAATCCTGGGAGTACTTTCACTCTGTGTAAGTCTTGGCAGGAGAAAGTTATAGCAGTTGCCACCACCAGGCTGGGAAATAAGTTTATAAGTTTATTAGTATTTACAGACAGAAGGAACTGAATGATCCTAAATCCTTGTCCAGTGGGGCATTTTATATTGTTGTTGTTATTTGAATTTTAAATTGGGAAACAATGTATGAAAATCTGATTTTACTGAAATCAAAGGGGAAGCTTTTGCAGTCAGTTTAATTAAGCAGAATTTCATCCAAGATCCCTACAGAAAGTGGGGTGTTTTTATTATTTATTTTTTAAATGAGAACAATACTTATTGAACAAGGTATGAATATTGGTAGGGGCATGGTATGGAGAATGCCCCTCTCCCCGAGTTTCATGTGTTTTAACTCTCACAGGCCCTCTGAACAGGGAGGTAGAGCCACTCCGCTTAGAAGGAATTAGACTCTTAAACCAGGATAGAATGAAGGTAAGTGCTTGCAAATACTGAGCCAGATATATCTTGTTTACATAAATGCCTATGTATACTTCACATAAAGCAGTATACCACTCCCTGACAATCTCACCTGACTCCAACAGGTGACTTGTGGAGTACTTTCTGCTGGCCAATGTTAGTAGACTGGCAGACCATGGCACCAACATGAGCATTAAAAGCTGGATCTCAAGGGTTAAACCCAGTGCATTCTCCATAGGCAATTTTTTCCTCAGATTTTCAAGGACTGCCAATATTAGGACATATTAATACAACAAAACTCTCCCCCCCCCCCCCCCAGTTTAGAACACATCAGGTGTAAGGAATACTATTGAGATTTAAAGTTTTGAAGTTCCATGAAATGACCCTCTGACACCCCACGCCCCTGCGTGTTGCAGATGAAACCCCCTCACTCAGCACGCAGCCAGAAATGGACAGCAGCAGGGAGAGGGAGAGGAGGCTTGGGCTGGCAGGGAGGCTGAGAAGATGCACGCAGCCATCTCCCCATGGGCAGCCCGCTGCTTGGAGCAGGGAGAATTGGGAGGATGGGACTGGAGACCCCTTGGCTGATTGATGCTGGTTGGAGGCTGGCCTGCCCAGGTGCGAGCGCCTCCACCACTTTGAAAGCCTTTGAACCACATCTGTTTTTTCCAGCAACTGAGGACAAGTCAGTGCTAATCTAAGAACTAGCCCTGCAAACTGCAAAGGAGTCCAAATATGCTGTTTGCTGACAGGTTTTTGATTATTTTTTTTAATTTTAGAATATTTCTTCATCATAGCTGCATGCTCAAGCATGTAATGCATATCAATGAAGACTGTGATTATTGTGTATTTAAGCGAGCACTGCTGTATTTTGTAGGTGCTTCTCTAAGCCGTGGAGCATGGAAATAGAAAGGATACATTTAATTCTTGCCATTAAATGTAGATCTCTATCAGCGAGGTAGGGAAGGGAAAGGTTCTATGAATAGAAGGTAAATTTGTATTTTAAAATGTTCTGTAATATCCCAGATATGTCTGACGTTGGTTTATAGTATTTGACACACATTTTAGGATCTCACAATCAAAGAATGTTAGGGGTTGGAAGGGACCTTGAAAGATCATCTAGTCCAACCCCCCTGCCAGAGCAGGTCACACAGGAACGCATCCAGACGGGTTTTGAACGTCTCCAGAGAAGGAGACTCCACAACCCCCCTGGGCAGCCTGTTCCAGAGCTCTGTCACCCTCACGGTGAAGAGGTTTTTTTCCTCCTATGTTCCAGCTTGCACCTGTTGCCCCTTGTCCTATCACTGGACGTCACTGAGAGGAGCTAGGCTACATCCTCCTGTCACTCACTTTTACATATTTATAAACATTAATGAGGTCCCCCCTCAAGTCTCCTCTTCTCCAAGCTAAAGAGACCCAGCTCCCCCAGCTTTTCCTCCTAAGGGCGATGTTCCACACCCTTAATCATCTCTGTGGCTCTAAGCTAACCAATGGTAATTTCTCTGAAATGAACTGTATACTAGTAACACCTGCTTGCAGTTTTACTTGCAATTGCTCTGGGATTTACTGCTGTGTAACCCTTCCTGGAAAAACAGAACTCTGTCTCCTGCTTCAGCAAAGACTTAAAGTGAGAAGAAGATGTAGCAGAATTACAGAGGATGTTGATTCAGTGCCCCTGTTCGGTGATATCAGCTTTTTATATTGAAAAACTCTTTTTTTTTTTAACAGCAGAAAGAAGAGCTTTTATTCACAAAGTGGAGACTTAATCTATACTTTACTTCATCATCACTCACTGTTTGCTGCATGTAAGTGCATTCAAAGTCATCTGAGCACAAAAAAAAGCGCCCAGGTCTCTGCTGAGACACTATCACAGGATCAGTACTTTATGAAAAAGATTTGTCTTTACACCACACAAATGTGTGCTATTAATATTATTTATTATTTGTATCTCAGTGTTGGAGAGCTGCAGCTCAGGAATGTTATTATACAAATTATAGGGACATTTTTGAGAGTCCAGGACCTGATCTCTCAGAGCATCCGAAGAACAGCCTTATTTATTTAATTATTTATTTATATTTATATTTTAATTTTTATTTTTTTTATTTTTGGAAGCCAACTTGGATTGACTTTGGTTGAGGTGGGAGAGTTTGGGACCCCTGTGAGTTCCCCAGCCCTGGGGTGTGGGTTCAGCTTACCAGAAAAGAGGAACTTACGGTTAGTGACTGTGTGAGCTCTTTGCTTTAGGCAAGCTCACAAAGAATTCTGTGGCAGAAGCAGGGCTAGAATTGAAAGGCAATGCTCAACTGTCTTAACCACAGTGCCAATTCTCTCTTCTTGCGAGCCACCAGTAGGGTTGAAACCCACTGATTTACCGCCCAGATCGCTGCTGCTGGACATAACGGAATAACTGGTTGCTTCAGCAGGCTCTCACCCTCCTTGCCCCAGGGATGCTGTGCCCAGGGTGCCCCACTCTGCCCTACAGCCTTTTTCTTGGGCTTTGCTCTCTTCAGCCTGTTTCACATGTATTTCACTCCTCTGAACCCTCACTTCAGTGCCAGGCTGCCTGTCCCATTCCAAAGCTCCTCTCCAGGGCTCTGCATTCTGGGAATCTTGTTCAGACAAGGAACATCATTTCAGTGCTTTCCTCGCTTCTGCCCCTTCCCAGATTTTGGACCATTTTTCCTCCTTCACTTTTTTTCTTTGGATACAGCTGAGATGTTTTTCCCTGAAGTTTTCAAATAAGTCAGGCAGAGGCAGACCCTCTGCATGAAAAGTTTAGCCTGAAAGTTCAAGCGAAAACAGTCTTGTAATAGAAAGTGCCAGGACCACCTTCAATTTAGGCAGATCAATCAGCTTATCCTGCAATTCTGCTTTATTTTTCCATTCCTTTCTACTGTTCTACCCCATTATGATCAGCTAATTAAAAAAGTTTGAGGAATCTGTTCTGGGGTGGGGAACACAAAGTATTCCAAGTGACTGATTTTGAGAGAACTTGTTCTTCTAAGCTTTTAAGAAAACGTGTAAAAGTTAAATGGTAAGAAACACTAGCAGGTAACAGGTAAACAGCCAGTTAGGGCTAAACCTCACCCAGATGTACTGGTGTCCAGTCAAGGTCTCCTTACTGCACCTGTGGGCAGAGTACATTTCTTGAGCAGCAGCTCAGAGATGGAGGAACCTGCTGCAGGGCAGAGCTGGCCTTTTACTGTCCAATTGCTAGTGTAAAGATACATTATTGTAAGTATGGGAAGTAGATGCACTCAGTGTATTGTCCTGTTTTTGGAAAGGCTAGAACTAGCCCTTTGCCTGATGTAGTTATAGTCTGTGTTTACTCAGGCCAGTCTGGTCTTGTTGTGGTTATTCTTGTGACTGTTTTTCTTATTGCTGCTGCTTCTTTTGGCTTGTCTAATGAGCTTAGGTTAAAAGCTTAACTGACAGAAAGATAGTAAAGCTGTCACATTTTAGGGGGCCTGTGCCATTTTTCTTCAGTATTTCCCTCTTGTCCTTTACCTTAGAAGTGGGCTCTGGATGCTGCTTGCACTGTGCTGCACCTGGCAGAGTTGTGGTGTGGGAGTAGGGCTCCCAAGTGTTGCTCAGGGTCTGCACATGTACTGGAGACATTACATATGTTTTGTCCCAGATATGCTGAAATGTTAGAGCATACAGTAGTAACAGCCTGGATAAGTACAACTATAAAAACTTATAACTTGTCAAAAAGATGCTGTATCATCCTCTGGACTGGGTTTTATGAGGGGAAGTGCTGCCTGCTCTGTTGCATTCCTGAAGACTTTTTTTTTTATCCTTTCCTGCTTCTTTATTTGCCAGGAAGAGGGATTGTATAAATGAAAGGAGCAGAGAGAAGTAAGGTTTTGGCACTATTTCAGTTAGAGGAGGTAAAGGAGCCAGTCCTCACTTAAGGACCGCAAGGCTTCAGGAAAACCAATTTCTCTTTACAGTTGTTGGGCAACTGCTGCAGTCATATCAGACCTGAGGACTGAGCTGGGATCAAACAGTGACCATTAATTCCCAGGTAGATTTCCCAGAAGTTTGGTCAGTGTGTACCTGTGTCTGGTGCTGTGTGATTAGGCAATCCCATTCTTGGGGAAATTGTTAAATAATACCTGAATCAAAAACCACTTGTGGTAACACCATACAAAAAAAGATTGAGCTATATTCTGAGCTACTGAGTATTAGCCACTGCTCAAATGTGGTACCTAAGCCTCAGTGTGGTTTTGAAACTAAGCAGTCAGTAATATTTACATTTGATTTTCCATACTTAAAAAGTAGATCCAGTGTCTATGTCTGTAGCCAGAAGCTCTCTGAGAAACTTCTAGCCACAAAGCAGCTTTATGGATGCTGAATTGGAGTTCCCAAACTTGCAGTATTTCTCCCAAGATTTAACTGTCATATACTAGTTAAATAAAACTTGATATCTGTAATAATGCCTTCTAGTCATTTACAGTAATATTGCTTCTTTCAATTAATATTTGATGTCTTGTATTTCATATTGTGATTGACTTGTGGCTGAAGAGCGAATTACATGGAAATAAAAGATTTCCTAGGGGTGATGACTGATCAGAAGAGAGAGAAAAAACACCCAGCACCTTTAAGATGCTAAGTAATTATTTGGGAATAGAGCAGTTAAAATTGTGATTAAATATATTTTGATAGTTAAATGTTGATTCGTAGTAGTTCTGCTTCAATAAATGGTTGGTTACTGTCCTTGGTTTGCTCTCACTGGAAAAGTTACTGATCTGAGTAGTTTCATTAAGTACTTGCCTATCACTTCAAGTCACTTGCAATCTGATTTTTAGCAATTAAATAGTCAAAGTCTGTCAGCAGGTACTTGCCTTATCCCTTTTAGTCACTGCCAAAACAAATAGCAACAGGTCAAAACTTATCCTTTTCTGGGCTTTGATTTTCTTTAAGAAAATAAAACAAACCCACAAAATCCACTTGGAGTCATCTCTCCGGGGCTGGCTGCTTTCCAAGGTTTGCTCACCTCACACTTTTGGTCCTTTTGTAATGAACGGCAATGAACATAAGAGTCATAACGACCACATGGAGAACCACCACTCCTTTCTTTAGTGTAGCTGGGAAAGTGTGCTACCTGCCTTGTCTCTTTTGCAGATTTCTTTTCCCCTGGGCAAACGCAGCAGCCTGAAGTGTCAAGTCCAGCCAGGATGAGCCATGTGCTATCATGCTTCTGGAGGGCCTCAACTGGAAATGGTCGCTGGCCTCTTGTTTGGGGATGCATGGTGGCTGATGTGCACCAGAAGCTCCTTTGGGCATGATGGGGTGAAAACAGTGGTGCTCTCTACACTTCCTAGCAGGTGGGACTGGGGCTATGGAGGTAAGGAGAGGTGTCTTCAGCTTCCTGCCAAGAAAAGCATCTCTAGGTAAGGCTTTGGTAGTCAGAGCATCTTGTAACTGGTAACAGGGTATGTGGAATTAGTTTCCAGTGAATCCAGCTGTTGAAAAGGATTTTTCATGCATGTGAAAACCATTAATGTTTAAAGACAAATCTTTGCCTTTGTGTAGTGTTAAGATGTTTCAGTTTTGCTCCATTGTGATGGCTCGCCTTTGTTTATGTTCAGACAGATGTTGATGCATTTTAATTCAGACCCTTGGAGCTCTCACTTCACCTCAGGATTACTCACAAACACAAAATGAAACATAGTCAAAAACATCTGTAGGATTGAAGCAGATGAAACGTGTGAAATATTTGTAGGGTTTCAGACCAATATAACTTCAAAATAACGAACTGAAACCAAATGAATTTGCATCACTGTAATTGCTTTACTGGTAAAATTTCAGTGTTGTAAATTCAGCTCAGGAAGGGCTTGCTAATAGGAGATTGCATCCACAACTTCTTGCCATGATTCTTAAAAAAACAACCAAAGAAAGAACAACAGAAAAGGAAAAAAAAGGACATTTTTTGTCATGTAACATTCTGTTAATTTTTCAAGTTTCCTTTGGTGGAAAATCCCACCTCTCTGTCAGAGCAGCCACCTTTGATTCTATTTCTAAGGCAAATTTAAGAAGGTAAGAGGAGAAACAAGACAAGTGCTTTCCTTCCCCCTGGAGGCTGGAGGTGACACTTGTGAGCTATGGCCGGGCTCCCCTTAAGCCAGCTCAAGTCTTTCAAAGAGTGAGGGTGTGTCACGGCAGCTGCTGCATCAAACGAAATCAAAGAGATTTGATTAATCAAAACTTCAAAATCAGTGCCATCATTCCTTCACAAAATATTTCAAACGCAGCAAGAAATGTCATCTCGCAGATGACGGAGGTTAATCTACTTAATCTCTTATTTTCCTTGCATCTGAGTGCAAACTACCGGAATATACCAAATTTCCTCTTGTCAGGCAGAATAAATTCCTCATTCCAACAACTTCAATCAGGTTTTAAGAGGAGACTTATAGTCCTTTTTTAATATCAACATGGCTTCTGAACCCATAGCACAGAGTAAAGCAGGATGGACAAAACCACAAACTCCTCCCTGTCACACTGTCAGAGTGGGCAATTAAAAGATCCTGGGCTAAAACCTGTCTTTTTGATTTGAAACCTCTGAGTTCAATGCATGTGGCAGGGGCTGGAGTAAGCAGGATTTGCCCAGCTGTGCATAGTGACAGTGTGACTATATTATTTTAGATAGGAAATCTTCATAACACCATCAGGTTTATAATCTAGAAACTTCTAAATCTGCACATGAAATGCTTGTTTCTGGTGTTGTTTCTCATTGCTTACAGGAGCTTTCTCCAGTCAATGATTTTTAAGACTGAAGTAAAGGTGTGTGTACCAGGCACAAACTTTTTCTTCACACAGTTATACTATCCACTGTTTAAAATTGCTGATATGATAGAAAGCCAAAGTAATTGCCATCCTAAGAGATTTCCTGCTGTCGCTCCAATACCACGTTGCTCAGTGAGTAATAGCTCTTTATGGACCAACCATTTTATTTTTTTTTTGTTTCATGTTTTCTAATGTTAGTTTACTCTCTTATCTTGTTTGCCTTCTGTTCATTGTTTTGAATCAGACATTCAAAACGTTTGAGTATTCAGTGAAACTGCACATATTTTTCTTAGTAGTATGAAAGTGCAGGAGTCTTAGCTCTGCCCCCCAGTCCCTGTGAAACATTAAACAACCAAACACGTGTTCGGATTCTTACTGTAATACAAGACCATACATGAAATGTTCATCTTTAAGTTTGCAAAAAAGAACAATTCTAAAGCCCTTCTGTAAGGTTACGTAGCAAAGCAATTTAAATTAAACTAAAATGAAACACACACACCCCCCCACACCCTCTCCTGCCCCTGTACTTGCAACATACCTAGAGAACAGTGCTGTCCATATTCAGGGGTACACAAAAAATTCAAGTGTCACCATATAATATATTCACATCTTAAATTCAGTTGACACCATTTAAAACCTCATTATAAGTTGATTGTCATACTAAGAAATGACAGAAAGTTTTACCTCTTGCAGAATGAGTTAACTTGATGTACACGATGGAATAATAGAATACAACCAATATAACAGTTTAATGTTTCATTTGGCATTATTTTTAACTTGATGATTCATATGCTTTTTGAAACTAAATTATTTACCTCAACTTTTCTGACTTGAAGATGTGTATAAGTCTGTCTTAAATGCCTAGTTTAGAGGAGAAAATCTAGGCTGTAATTTTCCTTAATACTTTCCTGTATTTAAATAGCCTCTTGGAACCAGTCATGGTAAGATTGCTGCCAAATTTCCAATGGCTAGTGAATAAAAATCAAATACAATAAATACTTGCCAGATAGGGCAATATTCTGATGCTCTTGGGAATAATAAATATGCATATGAAATTTTGGTATATAGTCAGCTGTGGTGATTGAATGGGAATGGAGTTGAAGACATTTCAACCTCAGCAGTAAGCTCCCTGCTGTCCCTGCAGGCACCTCCTGGTGAGCCATGCTGGGAAACAATGAATTCAGGAACAAAAGGGCAACTACTAAAAGAAACGACAAAAAGAAACTTTTTAACTCCTGCCCATAATCCCAGGGTTTGAGGAAGATCACACAGAGTGAAGCAGAGCTGCATTTGGGCTGAAAGGTAAGGGAGGGCAGGGCAAAACACATTTGGTCTGATCATACTGTCCTTTTCCAAGAAAGAAGCCAAGTGGAGGTGAAGGTTGGACTAGGGGCAATTGCTGTAGCTCTCTCCACTATGATTCAGGTGGCTGCACTGAGGGACAAGGCAGGGGAGCGTAGGCTGCAGTCCTGGTGTGGTGGGGGCACTAGCAGGTCCTGCTTCCCTGGGCGCTGGAGGGAACAAGGAAAGAGCTGGATGCAGACAAAGCCAGTTCTGCCCCTCACCTGCTCTTCTGAATCTTGTCTCTGGGATTGGATGGCACCAAAAAAGGCTCACGAAGTCCAGCACTGGCTGAAATGAAAATACAAATGTTCAGAATCTGTACTGGGGCATGATTAGGTTACTTTGGTGAACTCTTTTGCATTAGGATTTCCTGTATTTCATAACACATCCAACAATTAATGTTGGGCAGTTGACAACAATGAAAGACTGCAATGAAGAATCAACTCTCAGCATGGTAAAATTAATGTCAGAATGCTTTGAGATTATACCATGTAAACCCCTCTCTCTTTTTACCAGAGAGAGACAAAATCTTATCAACGCTTATAAATACTTAAAGGATGGGTGTCAGGAGGATGGGACCAGTCTTTTGTCAGTTGTGCCCAGTGACAAGACAAGGGGTAATGGACACAAAATTCAACATAGGAAGTTTCATCTAAACATGAGGAGGAACCTCATGGAACAGGCTGCCCAGAGAGGTGGAGTCTGTCTCTGGACACATTCAAAACCTGCCTGGACATGTTCCTGTGTGACCTTCTCTAGGTGAACCTTCCTTGGCAAGCGGGTTGGTCTAGGTGAGCTCCAGAGGTGCCTTCCAACCCCTAACATTCTGTGATTCTGTGAAAAGGAGTAAAGATTTTGAAGACAAAGCTACCTATGTAGGTTAGCCACTATGAAATGCGGAAGATGATTGAGATTCAAACCAGCTAGAGGAACAAGAGAAAAGATGGTGAGCTAAGTTCAGTCTCGGTAAATGCAAAGAAGGTATAAACTGGATGGAAAAATATAGAATTTTTTTTATTCCTTTAAAAGACTCTTGACTTATGGTGTTAGACTGAACTATGCACAGGAAAGTGATCAATATTATAATACCTTTATAGAAACGAGAGTGAGCTTCCCCTTAGGAGAAAAAATACCTTCTGTTCCAAAAGGATGTTCCAGAGTTAGAGCATTCAGAGATGGTCACAACTGAATTATCCACATCTAATCACATGTGTAACCTATACAGAGGACAAGATCAAGTTGCTTAAACATAGGCACTGGTATCATTTTAGATGCAGTAGGAAATCTTTCCTGGTGTCCAGTTTCAGGCCAGAAGCACGCAAATTTCATGCAAGTCCTTTGCCATATATTACAGCTTCATGTGGCAGTCTTGCAAATACAAAACAATTCACGTGGCTCTGTGTTTATGTAGATGAATTTACTTAAAAATTATCTTCCTTGCTTTTTTGGATGCTGTTTGGTTCCCAACTGTCCCACTCATGCCTAAAGAAATTGTCACCCTCTCTGGTTCACAGTTGAAGAAAGTACTTAGGATACTTTTTACCGTTCTTAATTGTGACTTGTGAAAACCAGCTTTAAGCTAATCACTACGTACTCACTCTTTACGCAGTGTTTGTATGGTCTCTGTTTGCTAGAAGACTTTTCAGAGATTTCCTGATCTTCTCCTCATGCTATGTTTGAACTGCCCATTTCATTTGACATCCCTGGCAAATAGAACATCCTCACAATATAACATTCTGTCTGCCCAGCTGGCAACCACCCAGTGACAAAGACCGTGGCAATTTATCTAGGAAAATTACAGAAATAAGCAAGAGGCTCAGGTTTTTTTGTTTCTTTGTATTTTTTTTATTGCTATCTGACAGTAGAATTAAGCAGGTCGTTCATATAGCTACATAGTAGTTCACATTCAGGGAGCTATTTTCACAACTGTGAGGGCTGGATTTTCCTTTTTATCCTTAAGAGAGCTTAAGTTCTGATTAAATTGCTTGGGGTCACCTGTGGTGCACACGATGTCGCATTAGTAAGTAAGCATTAGTAAGTTAAATATAAGCACTGTTAGCTTTGTCTGGCCCTGCATTCAATCACTTGTCAAGGAACTGTTACTGACCAACTTCTTTCTAATCCTTTGTATAGTTATAGTGAATTAATCTAATACACCTGACATCCTCTCCCTTTAATGCAGTTAGTGGTGTTTTCCATATTTATGCCTAGGATTTTGTACTATTCATAGCACAGTAATACCCAAAATATATTGGGCAGTTTCCAGACATGTAGACGACCATGCTCAATTAGCTGGAGAACAGACATCCTAACTGCAAGTATGAACTGACTGAGACAGTGTGAGGTGATGAATTAACGAGAGACAAAGAAGTCTTAACAATTGTTGCTATATAGATTTCCCAACCTTTCCAAATTCCTTTCTGAACTGAAATGCCTCCTTATTTTATGACCATCTTTTCCTGTATAGCCTCACATACACATGCTGTCTGTCTTCTTTCCTTATTTTGGTCTCCTCCACCGTACACCAGCTTACCAGTCCTTCTCTGTGCTGGTGTCCTGCCTCAACACTCAGCTGCCTTGCACTGATGGGGCTGGACAGAGTTCACCTGCAAGTAACCAGCTCCTCCCTCAGCATGACTCCTCTTCTCTTTTACAACTCTGCTGTTAGATGTTTCCAGGCCTGCTTTTCCCATTCTCGCTGGCTTTCCCAGCCCAAATTGCATGAGCAGACCTCATTCCAGGGAACGTTCCCATGCACCCTGGCAGGGGTACTCACTACCCATATGAGTGGGTAAGGACTGCCGGGATTGAGGTCCCCACGGATTTCTCAGTTATGGACTGACTCTTGTTCCCAGTGTAACATAATCTATCTGAAGATTATGAGTTGGGTAGAACCAGCAGCTCTGGCTAGGCTGATCTCATTGTCTGGCTGGCACAAACCCCACCACTAATGGTGCAGTTTCTACCTTCTAGACCTTGAAAATCCAAAACTTTTCTGTTATCACTGTGTTTATGTTTTGTAGTCTTGCAGAGTATGAAATTTTTCTTTGATGAAGCAGATGGCTCATCCATCCTCCCCTTTGTTTATTGTATCTTGACACCTGGTTATTTCATCTGTATTTACGGTAAGATGCTTTTCTTCCCTGTGAGTGTTCAGAATCCAGAATCTTTTTTTTTTTTCCTTTTTTTTTTAAGATCTCAATTTATCCACTTAGAATCATGACTGGGGAAGTTTTTTCCTTTATTTTTCCTGCTTAATGGTGAGATTTCCCCATACAGAAAAGCTATGTTATTTTCTTACATTGTAGTGAAAAGCTACAAGACTAGAATAAGGGACTAGCTGAGCCATGGGAAAATGTCACCATGTATTTCTGTACACATATATTGTCTACAAATGGTTTAAATGTGTTTGTATATGTCTTGGTGTTTTCTAAAACTGACCACTCCTGCCATATTTCTGTGAAACCCCAAATCACAGTATGAAAATTTGAGCCTGTGACGTGCATCCTCATGGCTCTCATTTTAGTAATCCAAAAGACACATTGTCCAGCATAACCTTGTTGTCAGTTTTATTACTTTTCTTTACACTTTATTATTTATTACTCTTATATTCTCTATGGTTTTGCTTACTTCCCTTTTCTTTGCTTCCATTTCTTTTTCCCAAGGTAAGTTCCACATCTTCCGTTCCTGCCTGTGGCAGTCCCATTATAGGTTCATCTGGCCCAATTTAGTGTCATATGTTGAGGTCAGCTTCAGGGAAAGACCTAGAGACTGCACAATTACCTTTCAGTTCCCTGTAGAACTTAATCAGTCTCATTCCCTGAAGAACAAAGGTTTGCAGCCTCATTTTCTTTTTTAAACAAAGTTGTTTTGGGTTTTTTTCCTTCAAATTTGTGAATGATTCCTATTGAATAGGTGCAGTACTGCTAAGCAGTCTTTCAGTTCTCCTGAGCACTTCACCCGGTCTTGTGAATTCCACAAACTAGTAACACATGATATTTTTTTCTGAGTAAAGAAGTGTTTTATTTCATCAGATCTATGCTTGTCACTATCACTGATTGTTTCCTTGCTCTTGTACTAAAAGAATTATACTTGTTTCCTCTCTACATTTTTCACTTCTCTCCTGTTTTCTCTCTCAATTAAAGTCACAATCTCTGAAAGTTTTTCCTATGCCATCTATCTTTAAAGCCTCTCTGCTGCTCCTGCGTCTTTTCTGAGATAAGCTGACCAGAGGACATCAGTTCAAATGCAAGTGTTGATTCATACAACGCTATTTTCCATTCTTTCTATTCACCTCTGTAGGTGCTCAGACTTCTCTTGCTTGTTTGTCCACCACTGTAAGTTAAGCACAGCATAAGTACACATCAGAGTCTCTTGGGGACGGTAAAAAGGGATATTTAATCTGTAGCCCAGTGCTTAGAGTACTTGTTAGGCAGTAAGTCCATTTTTTCATGCAAGAAATATGAATTTGAACAGAAAGTGCACAAGTTGCCTGGGATCAGAATGCACATTCCCCGCCCTCTTGGGTGGATTTCCAAACACTGGGCTACTGAGCAATGTTGAGTGGTCTCCCTATGCACATCCATACCCATGACCCCTTCCTAGATGTGCAGTAGTCCAGTATTAACTGACCATGGAGGCCAAGAGCAGGTGCACATTCTTTTTCCTTGCTGCCTGTTCCTGGGTGTAGCCGGTCCTGGTCAGGCTGCTCTTCTGCTGGGAGGAAGGAGTGAGTATAAATCCCTCTGGCAGTGAAGGGCTTGCAACCTGATTTTCATTTATTGAACGAGTGCTGTTACTCTGAGATGACAATAAATGTGTAAGCAGCTGCATTTTTGACCAGAACTCAGAGCTATTGTGTGTTACCTTCAAATATGGGGAGAAAACAAACACATTCTCTTTATGTGTGGCTTGGGTGGCACTAACCTGACCACAGGTGGGTATTGTGTCTGAGCTGGTTGTTAGGACTGCCTTCACTGTGAGCGGTAAGGGAGGTGAAATGACTCCCATCTCCTGTGCTTGAGTGCAAGTGAGCTTGTGGGAGGGAGGGAGGGAGAGAGGTCTGCAGAGGCAGCCAGGCGAGCAAAGCCAGCAGTGCTGTGGTCACACAAGCTGATGAAGCTGCGGGGTCCCACTGTGCCTAAAAATAAGCTTCTTTGTGTGCCCGTGGTATCTCAGGTACCCCTGTGCTTACCTCGGGTCAGCAGAGTTTTTGGATAGATGTTTAGGAAGTGCCTGACTTGCATCCAAATTGCACCGTAAGTGCCTGTGTTTGCCTTTGAGACTCATTGTAGGGACATGTCTATACCAACCCGGGACCTCAAGCAGAGATGTCCAGGCTGGCAGAGGCTAAGCAAGCTCCAGTCTGAGGAGAAGGTTGGTCACGTCAGCATACATGGTGTCTCGGTGAGATTGACAGGATTGCTAGTGTGGCTGCAGTTAGATCACCTCTGCGAGGGTGGCAGACCATGCACAGTGTGGGTGGGAGCCTTGGGAGAGGGTACGATCATCTCTGCAGAAATGCCTGGGAAACAAACACCAGCAAAGAAGGAGGGACACCTAAGCTGAAGGCGAATGCTGGTGTAAGAACAAGTGGTTGTGTATTTATGCTAGAAATGTTGCAAACATGTATAATAGTTAGAAGAATCTGGTTTTGGCATAGCCTTCCAGAAGCAATGATGATAGCTATTGTCAAAATTAAATTTGATAACTTTAGGAGCTGTCACTATAAACTCCTGTAATAACACAGGATGGCACTCAGGAACTCATATGGTCACTTCAAGTCCTGTGTTTTCTATTCCTAATAATTTAGAAGGTTTTCCAAGTACCTATAACTATCCGGTCCTGTCAGAATTTCATAATGTTCTTCCTTCATTAAACTCCTGTGGCAGCAAGTTATGTGGCTTAATTATCAACACCGTTTAATAGGAATGAATTTTACTGCTCTGCTGTATCCTATCATCCCATCAAATGCTCCTTTATTGTTGTATTTGATGGATAGACTAGAAATCCCATCTCCGTGCTACTCTTCAGAACCTACATCTTTTTATGTTCTCTCTTTTTTTATTCCCTTTGTAGGATATTTCCAAAGAAAAATTCTTTGGAAATTTTTGCTGTATTTTCATGTAAGGGCTTTCTGTACCCTTGATCATTCTTGTTTTAGATAAAAAAAAAAAAAAGCACTTGTGAGATCAAAAGCAGCATTGCTGAGAAGTGAGTACCCTTGCTGTATTTAAATGAAGGAAAGGACAATTTCTTAAGTAAATATATTTAAGTTATAGCTTATCCTCCTTCTGAATTAAAGAAATACCAATGGTAGTATGAAAGCGATAATCTGCTGCAAATCAGCGGTTCACAAAACAGTGAAAGTCTGTATTCTTTAGTAAAACGACTGAGTCACATAAGTTCAAAATAAAATACAAAACAAGAGAGTTCTTGCCTGTTGATTTAGATTGCTTTGATTTCATTTATCCTGCTAACAGCCCTGCTGTCTGAGAGGCCTGCAGCACTTAGCGGCAACCGAATGATGGGGTGGGCTTTTGGGTGCCCAAACTAGCAACTCTGCTGTGCAACTCAGGACACGTCCCCATTTGTAGGTGAATGTAAGCCTGATCTGGTGCCAGATTTGTGTAGCTGTCTTAGTGTGCCAAGATGGAGAAGTTGTGCAGGACCAAGCAGTTATTGTTATTAACATATTCCTTTCCTATCCAGATGGCTTCTGGCTCATGCCTTGTATTCGAGGAACAAGTTGTGCATAGCTTTTTGTCTGCCTGTGTAGACTTACCTTGTGCAGACTGGATATAAATAAAAGATTTTCCTTGAAAGGTTTTTCCTTTTGAGGATAACTGAGTGTTGCAGCACTTTCCCCAAACTCCACTGCCTAAATCCCTGAGCAACCTGGTCTGTTGGGGTTGTCCCTGCTTTAAGTAGGGGGTTGGACTAGAGCCATCCTATGGTCTCTTTCAGTTTGAATTATCTGATGACCCCAGAATTTCAGTGTCTGGGAGACTCCTACTGTTGCTTATGTACAGACTCCTCCAGGAGCAGTGGCACAGTGAAGAAGACAGTAGAGAAAACCCTTTCTGCTTTTCCCTGTACCTCCCTCTGGCAACCTCCTCTTTGGAAGATGCCACATTACAAAAGTGACTACACTTCAGATGAAAACAATGCAGAAAAAAAGGCAAGTACAACCAGAATTTATGTGTCTAAATACTTCTATGTCATAACTTCAGACATTTGGATTTTAAGTGTTTCTTTTCTTGCATGGCATTCTTGAAGGGATGACAGAAGTAGACAGCTGTGTGTGAGCTACTTGTGGTCAGAGATATCAATCCTGTCTGGCATATATGAGTGTATGTGGATTGGGAAACATCCAAATATAACCCCCATAGTAACGTGGCTTAGGCATGAACTGAGCATGCAGTGCTGATGACCGAAATGTGATTATACACTTAGTGTCTGGATAAAGTAATTAAGCAGTTGAGAAATGTATGGTGGGCATACAATAAAAGGTAATAACTAACACGTGACACAGCATAATGGACATAATCAAATACTTGTAAGGGGAATCCAGGGTCACAATTGAAACCTGGTCATTATTTGGAGTTATTCAAACCGTTGGATGGATAGAATACTGCAAGGTACAATTGGGGCACCAGTCCCTGTGCTGTTTTCTCTACTGCTTTAGAAAGGAAGCTTGGGAGTCAAGTGTTCAGCTGTGTCTTGTAGCTGGCCAAAAGGTGGTTGATTCTAGTGTTTGGAAAAGATAGGTAAGAAACTAACTCTGTGTCAGCCTGGTCCCTGGAGAGCCAGCTGTCCCTGCAGGGAGGGACAGCCAGTGTGGGACAGAGTGGCCAAAGAGAGAAGCAAGGCTGTGAGGACCAGGCAATCTACATATTTGATTTTAGATAAAAGCGTGCAAGACTGAATCTTGCAGGGTCTGGAAAAAACATACAGTGGTTTCAGTATATGGCTCTGAAACTTTTGGAAGATGGATGGTGACTCCCACCTCTCTTCAGTTCCGCAGGAGGTCAGGGAAGCACCGGATTCATTTGTTTATTCTACAGTGACATGTGGAAAATTTTTGGTCCTTTATTCCATCCTTAGGTGTCTTTCATCAGACTGATCTGGAGTTCAGTTTTGGTACCGAATCGTGCTTTATTGTAGTACGTAAGTGCTGTTACATTAACTTGGGGGTTGATAGAGAACAACATGGTGAATGCGTTTAATGGCCCATTGTGTTTCAGCATTGACTAGAAGCTGTTATCTTACATGAGGCAGAGACACGTGCAGTAGATATGCTTAGCACACAGGTGACAAGACTCTGCAAACACTTTCCTAAGACTGAATCCTAACAGTCTCCTCTAAAATTGCCTCTAGCTGGTTCAGTGTGAATTATCCTGCATAAGCTGACTTTTTAATAACTTCAATGAAACATAGCCAAAGCACAAAACCATCAAGGAAGCAGACACTTTTCATTTAGGCCTGGGATTAATTTCCACATCAACATGAGGAAAGAGCTAAGTGAAAGGCACATGACTGTGTGAGTGAAATGGTAACATCACTGATATCTCAGCTCATAAGGTTGTTAATTTAAATCTTCAGACAGTTGGCTTCATGCCTAAAGAGAATACAAATTGAGGTATAGATGAATTGTCCAGAAAGCTTTGCTGTCTCTAGCACAGACTGTGTAGATAGGAAAATAAATAAATAATAATTAAAAAGATATTAAAAAAAAAAAGAAGAGGTCCAGTAATATTTATTGTTCTTTTGGACAGAGTAAACGTGTATCTCCCTCATTTGGACTGAATGTATATAGCCAGATCTTCTCCACAACTCTCTACGTCTGTCTCTTTCATTGACTCCAATAGCTTTCCATATGATCAGAAACATTATTATGACGTTTAAGGATAGATGATATTTTTCAGGAATACAACATTCCTGGTATCAAATGACTTGAGAGAATCTCAGCTTTTTTGGTCTGAAGTTTTCTGAGGTAATAATTAAGGAGAAAAACTCATGTGTATAAAAAGAAGAAAAAAAGGTATAAACTTTGAACATTAACAAAAAGAGTTTCAAATAGTAGAATTATGCTACTTTAGACTTTTTCAGCTTTCCTTGTTAGCCTATTTTGGTCACATGTGCTATAACATCTCTAATAATAATAATAATAATCTACCTTCAATTTAGTATCCTGTAATCCCGCAGCTCTACAAAGAGATTCCAGGGAGAGACACATGTAGAAAGAACACCCTCTAATTAAATAGGTCAACACGCCAAACCTGCATTTTTAACAAACTTTAAACTGTTTAACTCTCAGCTTTGCAAACTACGTCGTGGCATCTGTATGAAAAATGAAGCAGAGAGATGCCAGGGGAATGCTTTAACAACATTTTTCCTTATTGCTATAGCAATACAGGAACAAGTTCAGGAGCAGAAGGCCTTGCTTATGGTGACACGGGGAAACTGCTGTACAAAGGCAATCCGTTGAGGAAAGAGCGGTGGCTCTCAAGCAGGGGAGCAGAGGTGGCTCTCCATGGGCAAGTCCTTGCTGC
>JANVCC010000048.1:9079030-9277972 GCA_025345505.1 Todiramphus chloris collaris
CCCCCCCCCCCCTCATGTTCACCCAAGGCAGAGGAGAAAAGACTGGGTTACAGGCAAATCTGTGCTTGGAGCAGCTCCATCACTGTCCACCCTTCAGTGCACAGTAATGCCCAGGACTTGTACAACCACCCACCGCTCTTCAACCTATGGCAAGCCACAAATCTCTCTGAAATAGCTTCAAAGCAAACTCCTGACAGCTTACATCGACCAGTGGATGGATTAGATGTTTTAAGGGAAAGCTTTCCTCCTGACCTGGACTTCTGCAAGACATTGGGTGGAACAAAGTGAAATAGAACTACTTGTTTCACTTAAAAGAGAACAAATATAGTTAAATGTATGCGTGAACAAACATCAAGATTTTTAATGCTGTTGCAATTTCTCTCCTTCAATAGCTGGAGGCCTGTATTACTCATACTTGCTACAAGTAGTCACTAAGAGAGGATTTGCTTTTGACAGTAAAGAAGTTGCATTAAAAAGCTTGTACAAGCTCTGTGTGCCATGAGCCTTATTTACTAAAAGACTGAGGGCGTGACAGCTATAAAGAATGATCAGTAGTTAGCGCCTACCAATGCCCACTGGGCTAGCTGGTTTTTATTCACAAAAAATTATCTGTCAATTAGTCTATCATCTTAATCACCTCTCTGATGAAATCTCTTTTTAAAATTTCACACATAATTCCCTCCACATCATTTTACTGGAAACCAAAAAAATTATAAACCTTTAAAAGCTGCAGTCTGTGAATTTCCCTGAGCTGGCCCATCATTGACAAGAAAACAACACCAGTGTTTATTTCTGCATCTTGTGACCTGTCACGGTGATTCCAAGAGCCAAATATTCAGAACCAGTTGCAGGTCTCCCGTGGGTGACTTCCAGACAAACTCATTTAAATCAGTAGTAATTTTTGATGATTTTGGAGAACCATTGTATTATCAGTTATTATTGAAAGGACAAAACTGAGAAGTAGCTATTGGTAGTGTTCCAATAATTATATTTTATCTCATTTTTAGTCTTAAGTAATGTTGACTTTGATCAGACTCAGATTGTGACTATCCTTCTGTTTTCTTCCAAAATTTTCTGGATATTCTGATGTAAAGACCACTTCTGTGATCTGAGCAGCAGTAGGTCATAGCTGCCTGAAGGTGCTGCTTGATCAAAGTCAGAAGACTACACGTTTACCTTCCTGTTTTACCTGAGTCTGGAGAAGAGTATTTACTGGCTTTCACACAAAGTCCAGGTTTGGTTTCTTTTCTTCAAAATGCTTACTATTTATAATACAACACAATGTCACAACAAAGTACAATATGGCATGGAATAAACTTGAATATAAAGACATATGCCCTGGGTCAACAGAAGCTATAAAATTTTCTGTTTGCTTTTCAAAAACTAAATTTTCTTTTTTATTCATTATTTTACAAATCACTAAACCTCAAGGTGTGCATACGGTTCCTTAGCCAACTGCAGAAAAGATATAATGAAGGAGGTGTTTAGTCTAGTGAAGTGTCTGAGATATTCTGCAAAAGAAAAGTACTCTAACTTCCGTACTTATTTGAAATAAAATGTATATTTGGTTTCCAGTCTAACAAGCTTATCATGTTCAACACATTTAATTCTGATTTGTATTTGAGTTGCCACTTTCTCCAGCTATTTATCCCGATCCTCATGAGCTGTCAGGGATGAACCACTCTGCCAAGAAGCCATCCTCCTGGAGGATATAAGCATGGTTTTCCTTGGAGCCAAGAGCTCCAGGGTGCATAGGAATGAAGGAGGCTCTGTTCTCCCTTTGCAGATGCACAATACTCCCGGATGCTACCAACCTGGTGAGAAAAAGTCATGAACTTGCTCCAGAGCCCTGAGATACCTGGCCAGCTTCTTCAACCTTTTCCACGGGGTCCTTTAAGGTAAAGAATTTGTTTATAGTAATATTTATCCCTCACAGACATTTTCCTGGGGCGGTCTCTTTCATACTTCTGCTCACTTGATTAGTTTCCATAGTGACACTTATTTGTAGAGTTTAGAGTTGCTCATAGCAGGTTTCTGCAAATGCCAGCCACATGCATGCCATGTTAATAAGACAAAATCAGTCTTATTTCTTTCCCTTTGTTGGTCTGGTTTTGCTGTACAGTTGGGGGCATCTTTGGGAAAATGAAGAAGGTGGTGGAGGGCTCCTTTGGATACAAGATCCAGGGGCTGTTAGCTTATTCTGGATGGTATTTTTGACTGGACTAGTTCTGTCTGAATTTCAGTGCCAGTCTCTGAAGGACTGTCTGTCTGCGTGAGCTATTATATAAGCAAGGGAAACCTTTCATTACTGCAAGGCCTTTAGACTGCTTCTTTATTTAAAATGCAGAATTACATGAAAAAGCACTTCACTTGAGTGGTGCCTTGTAGGTTGCCTTTTATCCCAGGATGAAGTAGGGATTTGTTTTTTTTTCTAGGGATGTTACTACTATTTTAAAAATAGGAGAATGCTGAAATCAGACATAAACTCGTGTATGTGCAGACAAACACATGCGGCTTACCAGCGTGCTTGTCTGTGGAAGGGAGAAAGAAATATCTGCAATGAATGAATAAAAGGAGATTTACACACTGGTGAGCAATTTCAGGGGCATGATTATTTCAAAAACCACTAATTCTTAGTAGTAATTGCAACAATTTCGTAGCAGACTGGAAGAGAGTTAGGAAAAAAAGGAGTTACTGTGTATGAGCCACAGACAGGTAGCCCCACCAGATAAGAATCCTCACAGGACACCTTCTGGAATTTAGATAATAGGTCATTACACATATTTTTTCCCACTTTTGGGTAAGAATAAGAAGTAGAGGGGAAACTAGATTTGACAAGGGTTTTGTCACACTGAGTATTAGTTCTCTTAGGCTTCTTGCAGAGACTTGGAGGACTCTTATGTTAGTTTGACGCATTTCTTTCTGCAAGACACGGGAAGGTTTTGTGAGCCACTGACATTTACGCATAAAAATAAAGCAACAAACAATTGCAGGAGTTCCTAATAGCATCTGGCTAGAGGAAAGACAAGGAACAGCACTCTCAGGAGACCAGAAGTGGGATTCTGCTCTTGTATAGTAGAGAAAATAAAGAACAGACTCTCTGAAGCCACAGGTGATTAAATTGGGGTAAATATGATGCAAGTCCAGATGGACTCTGGCCCTGGAGTTCACAAGACATCTTGAATGTACTGCTGAGGTGAAGCCAGAGGAAACTGGGCATGTTATAGAAAGATTGACCTACAGAAGTGTAAGTGCTAACCTCTTTATTTTCCCCAGCAAGCTTTAACTCTTGGTAAAGTAAAAGAAGATTTATTAATTTTATTAAGGTAACCCCATAAAAGAATAATTCAAAAACAATATTAAAGCCTGTTGATTATTTAAAGAAAAGTGAAAATAAGAGACAAAACCTGTTTTCTTCAGTAATATTTTAAGGAAAAAAAGATAATTGTAGAATGAGAGCTAAAATTTTAATGTCTGTGTCCCCTCCCTTCCAGGCTTTACAGAATGTAAATATTCATTGGAGGGAAAGAAGAAAACAGATTTATAAAACAGTAAACCTTCTCATCTTCAGTATGGCATAATTTTAGGCTACTGTGCCCTGATCCAGAAGAGGAAGGGTGACATCAAATTGTGAATTCCATGTGACACAGTCAGCCTTCAGTAACACTGCAAAAAGGAAGAGAAAGAAGTCCTCAAAAGCATTCCAAGCTACTCAGTAGAATTAATGGGATTGACTGGGGAAGCTTTGAAGCTCTGTCTCAGTGAGACAGATGGTGGCTGAAGGTGAAACCTTTCCAAGAAATCAAACTAAATCTTCCGTGAATATTATTATGAGTCTAAGAACAGTGTTTCCTCTATTTATCAATTAAAAAAATGCCCACAAACATTTATGGATGGTTTTGTTTGTGGAAGTTCTTAGAAATTTTGGAGGGAGAAAGTCCGGTGACTAGAAAAGTGCATTGTTTTTAACCTATGAAATTCCATTCACGTTTGATTGAGAGATTAAGACTGTCAGGAAGGAAATTATTACTCTTTTTAGTTGCATAGTCAACAAAATAATGGCAGCATGTCAAAAACAACAGGTAAAGATGAAAAATCTCATCTAAGACTGATTCTGTGCAAACACAAAGCAAAATGGCAAGAACAGACGGCCTCTCTGGAAGCAGGGAGGGAGAGCGAAGCCAAGCTCCTTGAATCCATCCACCCTCCAGATAAGGGGAGCATGTCCAGTCTTGTGTCAGGACTGAGCATTAATGGCTGTGCTGGGGCAGTGGTCACTGCCTGGTAGCTTTGGCAGATAGGCAATGTGCTGTAGAGCAAAACACTTGTCTGCAATTTGGGAGCTATTCACATGAAATCCCAACCCAGCTCCAAAATTGGTTGTATCTACAGACATTTTGCTCATTTTACCCATTTCTGCTATCAAAACAGTAATGTTCTTATCCTGGGATGGATATTATACATTTGTGAGGCACAAAGAAATGTGAGTAGTTTAAGAAAGGCCCTGAGAAAACAAGTAACTCTGCATTAACTGCTGGCATTGGGTAGATCACTGGAAAGAAATATGCTCTACTAATTAAAAGATAAAGGATACAAATATCAAATGCCTTCCTTGTTATATGAACATCAGAGAGATGAGTGGAGGCAGAGAACAGTAATGATACACATATGTAGGCTGACAGCGCCTGTAACTGTAAGTTACGAATCTGTCACTGTTCACCTTGGTTTCCCAAGGAAGTAAGACTGATGTGAGTGCACTGTTGGTCTGTCCATCCATCAGTTTTCCATCATTTCCCCCTAGTAACTTGAATTTGGATAAATTCAATCAAATTTGACAGGAAAGAGAGAAATCTCAAAATAATGAAAATCAGTGTCTGGGCAAAAAGTAGCTCTTGAAGACTGTCCTAGCTTCCGTGAGGACTGCAGTGGAAACTTGAAGGCTACTTTTTCAGTGTAGTTTGCCATCTAGCCCATTAGCACATGCACTGGTGGGCCAGTCAGCATTGATGTGTCTTAGACACTGTGTGTTCTGCCTTTCGGCTAGTGGGCATTTTACAGACATAAGAAAAAGATGACAGTGCTGTACACGGGACTTTACAGAGTATGCAGGAGAATTGGAAACACTGCAGAGAGGTCAGTTATTTTATTAGGATTTACTGAGGCAGGACACGTGTCTCTGGGAGACCAGATATCACTAGATCTGGGACTGTTCACTGATTTTGTCAGGAGGCGCATCTATATAACGAATACAGATTTAGGAGAAGATTTCATTGTCATTCAAAACCACAAAGACAACATTATTCTTTTTCAAAGTATTTTGGCATTTGTATCTATTCTCTGATTCACGCCTGTTGACTGATTCCATGGGCTAAGCCTGTATTTGCTCTGCTGCAGTGGAAAGATGATTCAAACTGCTCAAGCCTATCATGGTCAAAACTTGTTCTTGTATGATATATAAAAAGATTTCTTTATAAGTCTGATCTTTTTCAGATTGAACACAAAAGAAAGGCTTCTACTGACTTCAGGGACAGGTATATATGTTGCTTTGAAATAAAATATACTAAAAATAATAAAATATCTGACAGTAACTGAAAAAGATTTGTAAAGTCAAACTGGTAGTAGAAAAGCCATGGTTGCAGAAGAAATCATAGCTTTAGTAATCTTGGCAGTATATCTCCAGGAGTGGTAGACAGGTGACAGCTATTGGGTGTACAGGTAATGCTCTTTGGTAGGACCGTTGGTGAGAAGGGTGCTTTTTTCCAACCTCTTTTTTTTAAAGAAAAGTGTTAATGGAAAAGCAGAAGCTCATGCAATGATTTTGATACTGCAAATTTATTTTGTGCCTCTGTATTACAAACATTCCTTAAAACCATCCCAGTACCTGATTTTTATTAATATTTTTTAATATAAATTGAATTCTGCACTGGCACTTAGTTACAAGTCAAAACTCTTACGTTCACTGGTCAGCTTCTGTAAGAAATATTTTAGAAACCAATTTCAGGAACCACTGTCTATTGGGTATTCTGTAAATACTCCATAGTTGTAAGGTAGGTACTGGCTCAACATCTTGTGACATAATTGGTTTAGAGAATACATTTATGTTTGAATTATCACATTGTTTCCCTTGAAAGCAATTAGCCACCACAGAAGTGGAAAATGATTTATCTTTCATATGTTCAGGCCACAAGCAGGTTGTTTACGACAAGATGAACTGATAGTCAGAAAAAAATTAGTTGTTTCTCACATAATTTATTTGCATCTTTCGTAACAGGTGCAGAAGTATCAAGGAGATTACAGAAGGTTTTGTCTTTGAGGTCGTATCTACCTGTTCCCATCTACCTGATACCAGCTGACTCATTTCTCATGAGTTCTGGTTGCTTCTTATCTGCTCCTTGTGTTACAGGCATTTATACAATGACATTCTATAATGAAGTTCATCTTCTTCATTAATAATTCAATAGGAATTTTCTTGATCCCTGGTACCTGGATGAAAACCACATTCTAATGCATTTTGGCATTCAAAATGTCATTTTGAAATACAGTTAGCTGAAAGGTATTTTAAAACCAAACTTAGTGTTTGTCAGTGTGCCATTTGTCCACGCTGCTAGGGACAGGTATGGAAGGTGCTTTATAGATACTATATAGGTCCCAAAAAAAGTATTAATCCAAGCTTCCTGCCTCCCTCATTACCCCCAGCTGGTTTATGACCCTCTAGAGCAGAAAACAGACTGCACTGTTTCTTTTCTGAGCTTGAACTCATCAGCTGATGCAGTGCCTAATGATTTAAGTGTGCTGTACATGCCAATACCATGCAGAGATATAAGAGCTGCCTTTGAACCAAACCTGCCGGGGTAGCAAAACTAATTATATTAAATCATCCCCCTCAGAGTGCTTTGCAGCTCTGCTTTTCCTGTCTGAATGAGCTCGCCCAGGTAAAACTGCTCTCCGTTCAGATGAGCACACCGGTTACTTATCTCTTCCCACAATCCTAGTTCATCTGGTATCCCCACTTCAGAGTCTAAGCAGTTTCTCCTCTGCAAACAATCTAAAAATCACATGTTCTAATAATGGTTTCTGTGTGTTTTCTGCATCTTTAGATGTCATGCTGTGACTGACAATGCTGGGACTTTTGTTTAGCATGTATTAAAGTTTCATTGTAACACTGTGTAATGTTTAAGACTTTTAGTTTAGTTCAGTAAGTTTCTTCCATGTAGGACTCACAGTAATTTCTCAGGCTGCTGCCACGCTTCAAAGAAAATGAACCATCAACATTTGAAGTATTTATTTTCCTCCAGAAAAAAAAAAAAATTTACTTCCAGCTGTAGAATCTTCAGATCTAGATTAAGTTTTCTCCTCAGGCATTTAAATAGTACAAACATTTTATTCAAGTGTAAATGGCTGTTAAACTACTTTTGGCTTAACTAGCACTTATAAAATCTCTAGTAAACCAGCCACAGTTACAAAATAGAGCTCAGGGTCTAAGATCCTAAACCATGATAAAACAACACCAGGGACACCACCCAAAGGAAGACCCTAAAAATGGAGGTATCTGAAAAACTTTGTTATAAAGCACAGTAAGTTTTTAATATTTCTTTCTTTATTCTTCTTGAATGAAGTGATTGATTTTCATAGTAAGATGTTTCAGGAAAAAAAATGTTGCATTTACACTGATGCAGAAACTCCACTCATGCAATATTCACAGTGTCTGTCTCAAGTGCTGGTGTCCTCTCACCTGGGCTTTATCATGCTTTGTAGTGATTGTGCCTACAAATTTAGGCATGGATGATAAAACATAATGTGCAATAAAAAAGCTGGTCAGAAATGACTGAAGTTGCTAATGACTCTAGATTTCATAACAATGAGAGAAAGGATTAAAGGATTAATATGTGCTAATCTTGTTAATCTATGAGGTCCTGAAGCTGTAAAATTTGATATTGAAGATAAACTGGGACAATGAGCAAGGTTGAACTCAGACTTTATAATAAACTCTAGGTAATGGTAGCATAGCAGTTTTGTCTCCTCCATTTTAATGATTAATTACAAATCCTTCAAAGAAAAAAAAATACCATACAGTTTATAAACTGAGGCATCGGCTCCTAATTTTCATGCTGCACTGTGTATGTCCTCTGCAGTTACTGGCTGCCATCAAGGATAGATAGACTTATCAGCATCTGAAAACATAAGTGGTAGAAAACAAGTAGATTGTGTGGAAATAGAAAATCTTAGAACTAAAGTTTATTTTAAATAACAGAATAAGAAAGTTTTCCTTATACTTGATTCCAATTTTTTCTATTATATTTATGCAATTTATACAGATGTTACCCTGTATCACTGAATTCCTCGTATTCCAAACTCATAAACCAGAGCACGGGATGGAAAAATACACAGGGAATGTAAAAAAATTGATTATTTTTACTTCCTATTTTTTATATCTGTAAAACACAAATATTCATCATAGAGAACTAGAAATTCATTACAGAATTAAAAATAAAGCAAACTGAAGTTATTGCAGCCTTCCAATCTCTGGATTGCAGTTTCTGGAGTTTTAATAACAAAAAAGACTAGCATGTTACTTCAGAAAAAGCTTTTTTATTAAGAATAAAAGAATTGCCTTTAATATCAGCTATTCCATAGGTATTTCCCAGCTGTGAACTATCTATAAGCAATTGTCGTGTGTCACAGAGGTGCTGCCTTTTCTTGTGAATTTGATCTTCATTATCTTGTGGGTGAAAAACAGTCAGAACCCTATCAAATGCCTGGAGAGCAGTAGTAGCAGCATATGCAGTATTCCTGGTCCAATTACGAGGGTCTGCTGTTGGCCTCCTACACGGATAGAAAAGGGTACTTTACTGAGATGATGGAAGGGACAGGAGGTGTTCGAGGAGCCTTGTGAAGAATCAGTCCCCTGACTGCAGTGGTGGCCAACACCGGCTTTCCCACGTGTCCTGGTTTTGGGTAGGATGTGTGGGAGGAGTATGGAAGCAGGGCTCCTGATTTGGAATGGGATCACCACTTTCTGCTATATTGTGCTTCTCTGTGTGGACATCTGCTTTAAATTCTAAATGGACGTTGTTAACATTTTTAAAGTGTACCACACAGTCATTTGCTTGCTTCAGGGAGACTTCATGACTTACAGCTGTTTTGCACAGTCAGAGCAATTCACAGTGAACACTGATGAAAAAAGAAATCTCTTAGGTACACCTTTTTTTTTCCTCACTAGATGCATTATTTATTATGGCATAAACTATTCAGTTTTAGGATAAATGTTTAAAAGTCTTAGTCTCATTTTCTATTGATTTGGCTTAAAACTGTTTTCTTTTATATTTCACAGAAATGTCTTATTGTTCCTTTCTGGAATTTTATATCATCATGAGCTGCTGCTTCTGCTGGTCATGGTAATGTTACCAACATTTGCAAGTGAAATACAGATCCTGTATCTCAGCATACAGGAAAAAGATGTATATGCTTGTTCAAATGTGATTTTTAAGTACACTTCTTTGCACATGCTAAAGCCCACAGACAGATTTCACAGGGATGTTAAATGGTGACTGACCTCACCAGATGAAAGAGGCTGATGCTGTGGGAGCAGAGGGAACTCTCCCCACCAAACTGTGAAGCAACTCTGTGGACAGAGTATTGCAGCAATTTCTGAAGGCTACCGTGCTTCTGGCTCACTGAAAATTCTCCAGATCTGAACCTCCCATGCCATCTGCCTGCTGCTGGGAAAGAGACTTGCACAGCTGAGTGATGACCTGCAGATCTCCAAGATTCAGAAGACTGGAGATTCCATTTGAAGACTAAGAAGGCAGGTGAAACATCTTTACAAAATCTTCTGCATTTGCTTTAAAACAAACAAAAAGAAGGAATCTTGGGTTCCTGTGGTAACTTCAATTGATTAAAAATAAAAGTTTCTCTTGGCACCAGCAGTTAAAATTAGGTAATGGTCTCTGCTGGATCAATGGGTTACTTGTCTTTCAGCAGATCAGACCTGACAGACCAGACAAAAAAAATCTTTTAAAGGATTTCTAATTAATTTATTAGCATTTTCTTCAGGTTCTATTAAAAACTTCTAGATGGAGGTCTCTCAGACATGGGCCAGTGAATCATTGCAACAATAAGAAGCTCATGCTTTAAAGAACGTGCTCCAGTTATGTAGTTTGCAGGATGTGGGACAGCTTTTCACTGCTGGAGTGCAGGGTAGTGCTTCAGCCACCCTGAAAGATCTGAGAAGAGGCATCAGTGACAAATTCTTGTGGCTGGTTAGTGAGCTACATAATGAGTTACTTGTCTTTGCTCTCCAGGTGCTTCATAGTCTACTCCTACACTACCAGACTGTGTATGCACCTCTGATCAGTCTACTGACTTTGTGGGCCACTTGTTAAATTTTCAAACAAATTTTCTTTGTTATTTCTCTTGCTGGAATGAAGCTTTCTTAGATATTCACAGTGTCAGTTTCTGTTTCAAAATTTCAATTTCCCTGAAGAACTTAAGATAGTTTCTGTGTGTGTGTGTGTGTGTGTGTGTGTATACATGATCACAGTTACCAACACCATCTCATTCTCATTTTTAAATTCTTATATGTGTCTTTATGTACTTCTTGTCCTTTGCATTAGACTGACAAATATCTATGAAATGGAATCTCTTCTGATTTTGGATTTATCTGGGAACTCAGAAACCAGAATATGGATCACTGACTAGCACGGATATGTACTACTGTAACAAATGTAAGCATTTGGGGAGGTAGTACCCTTGTGATGTGCTCCATTTTGTGACTGTGCATTTTGTGAACTTTTCTGGTCTGAAGATCAGCTCAGAATTAAATCACAGTGTTTTGTTGATTTGTTTTTATTCAAACTTTATTTATTTCAACCATAATTATCAAGATTCTTTGTCCCTTAAAAAAAAATGTACAGGCTGTCTGCAGGCAGATGTTTAGATCTTTCTTCAAAGGCAAAGAAATCTGCTTAGATCTTTTTTTTTCTTTAAAATGGGGAACTAATGAGCATGTACCGTCCTTCTGGATTTACTACATGTAACTATCACTGCTGAGAGATGGGTTCCCTAGCTACGGCTTTCCAGAGCAAATACCTGTGCCTGCACATACTGGTATACATATTTGTCTTCAAGTCTGGTTTCCTAAATTCCTCAGCCAAGTTGAGCAGACAATGCACAGCACCTCCTGTGCCCGTGCCATCTCTGGAGGTCTCCATCTGAAGCAGGCAATCCAGACTGACCAAGCAGCTGGGTACAGCCATGAGCCCTGAATGTCTGTGATCAGCAGTGGGCAAATCTTGCTGACTACCAAGCTCAAGGCCAGAGTTTTCTTGTGCTGTTCATATTCCTGATTGTTGCACACAATTTCTGAGCTTAAAGTAAGATAAAGTTCTAGTTTTTAGTCTCAGAATAAGGTGGGTATTTTTCTTTTACCTTCCCCCCACCTCTCACAAAACCTTCTTTAAAAGACACTTTAGAACTTGCTGTGGTAGTGTTATGTCCAGCACAGTATCTTACCAAGTCTTGATGAATATCCTTGTCTCTCTACATGCTGGCTACTGAGAATGCTTCATCCAACCCTTGAGTGCATATATTTGTGATTTGTTAGGACTGGGCAGGATGTATGCACTGTACCACTGTCTGAGTGTCTGTGGTTACCTGGTTTTTGGAAGAATGGTGTCTGACATAGTTGTTCTCCTAGCATTAGCAGTAACATTCTGAGAGCCCACAGCTGCTACAAAAAATTAAGCATTTGCATTAATTACAGTCTAATTACTCTAAAGCGAGCACTAATCCTTTCTGTTACACTCCTTGCTGAGCACTCATGAAAGTCCTAGAGAAATGATACACTCTTTTGTTCAGGGGCAAATGCAGCCCTAAATGGGTAATCTGAGCCCCTGTGATGCTACCAGTCAGGAGGGAAAGAAAACACAAATGTGCACAATCACTTGCCTGCAACATAAAAGTGAAGCTTTTCCTTTGGCCATGTAAGGGCCAAGAAGAAGCTGCAGCACTGTTCAGCTTTATGGGAGCCACCAGTGTTACAGTTGGGTAGGTGAAATAGAGCTAAAGCCAGGGGCTAAGATATTTGCAGCCTCCCCTGGAAATCTGTGCTTATATTTCACTCTTCAGAAAATGTACAATAGCACAAGGTATTAACATGCAGATTCAGCACGGGCACTATTATGTAAGCATGTACTCTCTTCCCTCTAACCTAAATTTCACTTACAGACAAAATACAGAAGACTTGCAGATACACGTGAAAATAACATACAAATATCTTCAGCTATCTAAGCCCTGCCAGGTTTTTGTCAGCCCTCTTAATGCATGAAGACCCTTGATTTCATCTTCCTTTCTGTTCTTTGGCCATTATTTTTCTGTCCTGGTTGATGAGATAAAGCTACTCAAAAGAGAACTTATTCTGTAACAACTTCCTAGTCCTTTTCCATCACCCGTAAAGCTTTCTCTCAGGATTATTGAGATCTAATGAATTTTTCAAATTTACCACCAACTTGACATGCAGACAAAATAAATGTGTTTCTTATGGTTCAACCAGCCCTTGTAGTCAACTTCAACTCACTGTATAAGTAAAATAGTCCTATTCACAGTCATAAGACTCGATAATTCTGCAACACAGCTTCTATGCAGTATGTGACAGTTCCTCTTAGCAAATCACTGAATCAGTCTACATATTCAGTGATACAGAGCTTTTATAAAATCAATCTGATTTTGCAGGCTTACATAGATAGACTTTCTGGTGTCAAAAAAAAAATACTAAGGGAAGGATAATATTTTTTCTTACAGATTTATTCAGAAGATAATGATTTTTAACAATTATTAAAAGACAGTTTCTATGAGACAGACATTTAAAACTCATTATTTTTTCAAAGACTTCCAATAAGTATGAGAGACCATGGCAGTGGAAGCTGATATATCACACTATGAGTCTGTCTTTGGACAGTCAATTCAGCATTCTGTTTGGAGCATATACCATGGCAATTTTGCACCCCTGGAGAAATGTGTTTGCTAGATTGCAAACAACAGGCTGATTAATTCAATTCTTGAAATAACAAGTTGGTTCTGCACCCACTATTATTTACCTTTTTTTTTTTTTCCTGTGAAAAAGCTCTTTCCAAATTTTGTATTGTTATTTTCTTAGTACTAACCTAGTTCAATAAAAGGATAGGGTCAGGGTTTTTTTAACCATAATTTGTCTGCACTGGTCTGTAGTGTTTACTGCATTTTAGACAGAGGCATTTCAATATTAGATAAACTGCTCCAATCTCTGCACTGACTGATGAAGCTAATGCTGCATCCAGGCAGACAAAGGAAAAAAAAAATTCCTCCCTCATTTTCACCTGAATTCTCCAACGTTTTATTTTATTAAGGAAAAAGCTTTAAATAACACAGTTAAATCAATCACTAAGTAAACTATAATGGCCACACATTTTCTACTAAGCAAATATTAGGTGTACTTAAATAAATGTGTCCTCAGATTACTCAGGACATCTTATGCAGAGAGCACTCATTTTGGGGAGAGGTAAATAAACTAATTCAAGCTCCATTATGGACCTTCTTTGCAGAGTAACACTCTTATGACTATTTCTACTTATATAGAAAGGATGCTCAATGAATGTTCTTTTCTGTCAGCATTTCCTTTGGGTAAATGTTTTCTATTTTCTGTCAAAGAGCAATCCAAAATATTAACCATCCTTGAGATGTTAAGTAATAGTGTTCCAATCTGTCATTAAAGTGGCAATGCTGGGCAGTAGTAAGCCTGCAATTTTCAAAGTTAGATGGTGCATAGAAAAAAATCCTTTGAAATCCTTAATTATAAGCAGTCATTCTTTATTTTCAGTGAAGCCTGGAAGCTGCTAGAGTACTGTAAACATGAAAAAACCCCAACATTTAAAGTATTCTTCTGAATAAAATGTTTTCCTCTTTCTCAGGAAGACATGCACTTAAAAGGTCTCTTTACACTTAATAAAGCTTCCATAAATGTAAATATACCTTTAAAATCACCTAAGTAACTTTGCCACTGCCTCCTTACAACTAAAAAAATAAGACAAAATATGGGTTTTAAAAAAAAAAGTGAGCAACCAGTTAGTCCTCTCCTCAAACAACTTCACTGCTTCAGTGACTTGGAAAATTGTGAAGCTATCTAGCTGAACTTCTGTATGACTTGTTTACAGACCAGTTGGTTTTCATACTCTTCTAGTATTTAGACTGAATTTCACTTGCCTTTATATTTGTAGAGCCAAATACCAGTATCATCTTAAACATTTAGATGACGACTTCTAAGACAATATTACTGTAAATTAGAATTCATTAGATAAGAGATACACACAATCTTCATGCCAACCTAGACCTTTTTTTTTCCCTGAGAAATTCCTTTTTCTGATGTCAGAATTGCTAAAGACCACTGAAAGTTCTGCAAGGCAGGATCCTGCTTCTGGACAGTTTTTCTTTCCCATACCATCAGTAGACTCTTGTCCTACTGATGGGGCTCTTTGCCCTCCTCAGGTATGGTCTAGGCTGTCCATCTGCTTTCTTGCAGCAGAAAAGGCATATGAAATGCAAGGAAAACTCCTTCCCGTGTGGGTAGATGTTCAAACACAATTAAGATGGAGAAACCACCTAATCAAATCATTGGGCTGAAAGGTACTTGAAAAGGTTAACCATCCCCAAGCTCTTGTCTCAAGGCAGGATCAATATTATCTGTATCATTCTTGATACAAATTCAAAACAGTAGAACAATTTAGGTTGGAAAGGACCTCAGAAGATCACCTCATTCAGCTTCTCACCTGACATGGGCTAGTGTCAGCACTGGCTAACATGCTTGCCAGGCTTAGACCTTTCTTAATCTGCTGTAGCTGTGAGGGCTGGATATCAGCTGAGTTCTCATTATCATTAGTTTTCATTGCTAATGAGAACTAATATGCTGTAATAAATATGCTTTAATTTCACACATACTTTTGTACTGGAGCTCTCCCGTATTAATTTTTAACAATATTGCTGGATATTTTATCTCTAAGTTGTTGTTGTTGTTGTTGTTGTTATTATTATTATTATTTGGATTCAGTTACCTATCAGAAATGTTTGGTTTGTGTTTTAGGCTATTTGGTAGGTTAGCAGAAGGTATTGACTTACATTTGGAACAGTTTGCAGGTTAGTTGATAAGAACAGCAAAAAAGATAAAGAGAACTTTCACGTGATGGTTATTACACATAATTATGAGGATATACTTGACAAATTTTGGTATAATTTGAAAAACTGACAGCTAGTGGGTTCTCTGATCTATCATTAGTTGAGTGGATTAATTTTACTACCGTAACCCACATGCAGCTGAATTCTTTCCTTGATGGTTTAAAATATTTTTTTCTTTTCCAGGAACACGAAGATCTTCCCAGAGTGTTGATAGAAAAATTATACCTAGTAAGAGGATCATATTTGAGTTGAAAACAAATTAAATGCAACAAACTTTAGGGTATATATTTCCTGTTGTTTTGGTTTTTTTTTTTCTTGTCATTATGCTTGCACTTGAATTTTTAATTTTTTTTTTTTCCTTCTAAAAATAGGGTTGTATCTCTTCCTGAGTGTGACTGCAGAATATTAAGTAATTTGCTGTATTCGTCATACCAGTCACACTCCCACTGCAGGGGAACTCAGAAGTTACAAAAGGGAGCATGAAGGCATGAGTTAAAAATACCTTATGGACTGACTGGTGCTAAGATGATCTTGATGTTAGAGCTGGCCATGCTATCTACACCAGTTTAGCTATACATAGGTACAATTTCAGTTTTGCTTATGAGGAAAGTTTTCTGATAGAATATAACATTCAATCTGCAGTGTAATCCTGCCTTATTTAACTGGATGTATCGAGAGCAGATGTACTATAGTTACTCAGAATGATATTTATACATTGACCTCAATATTTACCCCAGTTGGAGTACAGGGTGGGCAAAGGAAATCAGGCAAGTGACAATCCAGACAAGTCTACAAAAGATGGCAATCTTCTCTTCTGCTTAACTTCTGACGAGCCAGGCACAGTAGGTGCTGTGGCCCAAAGTATGTGGATGGAGGCCCCACTTCTGAATTGTAATTGTTGGAGCAAGTATTTACTACACCGAAGAAGTGTAAATGTCACGCTGACATTTTCCTCTTTAAGGAATTTGATAATATCAAAGTGAGGAAGTGTACTGCTATTTGTATTTTGTTTGAAAGTTTTCACATAGTACAATTTCCAGAGGGTTGCACTATTTAATGAACTTTCTGTGAGCATGAGCAATTTGTTTATACTAAGAACTTCTTTGAAACCTGACTTGGAGTGATTAACACCTATTTATCAGGATTTTATGGATAGAGAGTTCTAAAGTTTAATTCAGTACAACAGTATGTGAAATGGAGCCCAGAAATCTGGCTTCTTTTTCATCAGAGTTATCTATGACGAAAAGAAAGATAACAGCTATGCATAACATTGTCTCAGGAGCTTCCCGTACGCTTGCACCAACTGGTGAAGTGAAGGGAGCTTATGACATTTAGAATTAGTTCAGGGTGCCAGCATATAACCAAATACACTGTGTTCTGTTTATGCTGAAACTCCTCCTTAGTGCAAATTAAATAGTCTATTGTATTTAAACCCTAATCTAGCACACACGGATGTTAGTGGGAGTTTTTCAATTGGTTTCAAAGTGTGTTGGATCAAGCCCAAGAAGACTATCAACCTACGTCAACATTTCTTCGGTCTGAAGACTTTCCTCTGGAGGAGTCTTGAGATGATGTCCCCAGATACATTAAACCTCCACATCTACATTCCTGGGCAAAACAGCTATCCTAAAATCTTTTCCAGAACAGAAGGCAAGGCCTCTTGTAGCTCTCACCTCACTTGTTTGTCTCTTATTTGTGATTGTCCATCAAGAAAGACTCTCATGAGAGAGTCCTATCATATTTGTCATCATTTACTATCTCATAGCAGAGGGACTGCATGCAGAAAATTAGGTTCAGCCTAGCTTAGGTGGCTGCAAGGCTCCAATCCTTCTCTAGCTCCATTTTTAAGTTAGGAGTGCATGTGGGCCTGTGATAGAGATGGGGAGGTAATTAAGACAGATAGGAACATGTATTTAAAGCAGGTTGTGGTAGGAGGAAGGAGAGCTAAAAGGATTCCCTCCTGCTTGCCCCAGATGATGCCATCCTGGAAAACCTGGTGGCTCTGAATTGTGTTTTTCTGTACCACCTAGCAGGCAGGAGCTTCTAAGGAAAAGATGGGATCAGGCAGACCAGTGTGTGTAGTCAGAGGCAGCAGGGCATGCTACTGCACTGCCATTCCAGACAGATGCAGCTGGTTGTGAGGCAGATGCCAGTTGGTAGTCAGCGGTGGGTTTGCACCTAATTAACATTGTCAGAGCCGTGTCCTGGCTTGGTGGAGCTGGAAAACAGGGGGAGATCAGGTGCTGCAGCCACACTGGTTATTTTGGGAAGCTCTCTTAGAAAGATTGGGGCGGTTATTTCAGGGCTGCAGTGCTAATCCTTCCTAAGAGAGTTCTGTGCTCTGTGGCAGGAGATGAAGATGCCGCTGGCTGTGTGATGTGCTGCCTCATACAATTGCTGCTGCTGGTATGGGTTGCTCCGGCTGCCTGATGAGTCACACCGTCAGAGACTCTGAAAACCAAATCCTCTGGAGTTTTCCCTCCTTCCCTTGATGGACCAAGTAGGTCACTCTCATGATAATGTGAAACATGCTCTGCTGCCAAGCCAACAAGGACAATCAGACTATTTGGTCTGCAGCATACAGCAGGGAAGGGGCAGGCACAGCAAAATCATTAGCTTTTAAAATGTGAATGAAATAAATGTAATATTCTGCGTAGGCAACTTCACAATAATTCCTTCTGTGGCATGTTCCAAACCTGTATCTTTCACACCACACCACAGTAACTGCTTGCCTCGGTGTAACTTTAGAACCATTTAATAATGCTGTTTTCCTTTATTTATGGTTCAGTAGCCAAAGGAAAAGTAACTGGTTATCTCTGCAGTGTACCAATATTTATGCTCTGCTTAATGCTCCACATAATAATTGCATTTTCTAAGATAATGTTTAAGATAATTCATAGAAAGCTGTTAGGGAAAAATGAGAACTTCACACTGCAAATCCTCGATTACATGTTAGAAAATTTAATTTATGTGAAATGTTGCTCTCCGTTTACTTCTTGAGACTAAAGTTAATGTGCTAGCTCTAATTCTAAAGTTAGAAGGGAAAGTAGTATTTTTTTTTTGAAGTTCCTCTTTGTTTTGTACTTTGTTTTTGCCTTTTTTACCACATATAAAATAATCCTCCAAAATGCAACATTACTGAGAATCTAGTCAAGATGTTTAAAAAATTTGCAATGGATTTACTAATTTTCTAATGCAGTTATATTTAATTTTAAACAAACAAATAGAAGATTAAATTGTGTATTTCTCCATCTAAGGCTCATGTAACTGTATGATATTTCTGTATTTGGGGAGATGGTTCATATTAGACTTTGCTCTGGGCCCAGTAAAGAAGCCTACGAAAACAAACACCAAAAGATGCTGGAGAGAGGAAACTCCTTCCCAGTTGTTATCCCTGACTTTTCAATGAAAGCAGCAGGGCACCAACGACAAATGGTGCCCTCCAGGTTACCAGAGATCCATATGGTGGTGAAGGTGAGGGCTGGGTTTCTGTCTTGGCCTTTTGTTCCCAACCTTCCAATCCCTTGAAGCTCTGTTGATAAAAATTCAGGTATAAAGTTGCACTCACAGCCACGTCCTTAAAGCGTGCTGAGGTCAAAGTGAGATAGGCTTTGCTAAACTTACAGTTTGGTTTGCTTTTAGCAGTTTATCTCCAGCTATGTTGAGGAAGGTAAATTTTCTTCAGTCCTGTCTCTTACTCTACTAGCAGCTTCTGCAAGCTTGGGACCAGGAACAGTGCTGCGAAAGTGTATGTTGTTGTTGCTGCTTGGGAGAAGACTATCACCAGTCATTGTCTTGCTGACCCAAGCCTGTAACATATCTGAACTGTGGTTGGGTTTTTTTGTTATATTTTTAAAATATTTTTTATTATTTTTATAGCTTTTTATGTTTTTTTAAATTTATTTATAGATTATAGTTTTAAAAGTTTGTAAGATTTTCTTTAATAGCCTTGGAGCTCATAGTCTCTATGTTCAAAACAGAAAATCTAAAAAGTAACGTAAATTGGAAAACTTCCAACATTGAACTATGAGGAGGTTTTACTTTTTACAGAAAAAGTGATTTTGCTAATATTTCTAGGAATTCCCTCGGAAACCATCCTTCTTTTCAGCAACGCAGCCATACTACACTGCGTATCCTCTTCTCTTGCTCCCTGATGCCCCACGGTAGCTGCAGTTGTTTGGCAGGCTGTAGACTGGGCCATCCAGCTGTGCCTGGCATGTGGGGTTAGAGGATGGGAAAGGAGCTGAGGTGCAGTGTTGCAAATGAGTGTGATACAGGTTGAACTGCAAGGGAGGTAGGCTGGGAGGTAAACAGGTGAGACTCCCTCTCAATGTGTGAGATTTGACAGGTCTGCACTGTGAAGACTATAATTTCAAAATCTTGCTAGGAGGGCTGGAAATACAGTTTTCCTCTGAAGCCCAGTCAGGCTTGTTAATGATGCTGTACCTTTATTAGAAGAGGCTACTTCTTTTGGCAATAGAGGGAGCAGATTCCCTGTGATACTTCCAGGCCATCTACAGAGTAAGCCTATTTAGTTACTCTGAACTAGTCACGTAACCTTTTAAAACATTAAATTCAAGAATCCGGTCCAATCACAGCCCAGCCCTTCCTGTATTTCATTATGTCATTCAATTTAAAAAAGGAAACCTTATTTTAAAAAGCTTTATAGACCAAGTTCCATCTACGTGAACTGTTTATTTAGGCAGGAAGCTACTCAACTACTATTTCTGGAAATAATGGGAAAGTAGTTGCACAGCCAAGAGTATGAATAATGCCATTGTTGTCTTTTTATTCAAAGCTACCAGAACCCTCTCATTAGGTTTTAAAATTCAGTTTAGAACCCTAATTCTATCTCAAAATTCCTATTTTGTTCTCAGGCTAAACATAGGCGAATAAACAATAACCACAATTAATAAATAATATTTTTGTTCCATTTCATCTTCATAAGCAAAATCAAGTAGCCTTATACTTTTACTCAACACAGCAAACAAAAAAATGATAGCTATTAAAACAGAATGAATAATTAACATTCAGTCCTTCCAGAGCTGACAGTCCAGCATAGAGCCTTCTGCCTGGACTGTGTTGGATTGGTTGTCTGTGGTGGTGAAATTTTTGAAAAATCTCTTTGGATTGGGATCAAGCAAATAGTTTTGATTCTTGACACCAGGTAGTAGACTTGATTGAAGACAATCTTATACTTCAGCTTCTCTAAGAGCTCTGGTGATGGCTTTTCATTCCTATATCAAGTACTAGTTCATGAAAATGAGTTTATCAAATAAAATACAGAGACTTTTTACCTCCTCTAATCCTTATTTCTTCCAAATTTGGTTTTATTCCTGCAAAACATGGTAGGAATCTCTAATTCTGACTACAAAGGGAGGAAAAACAGAGCTCATAAAAATATTCCCAACACATTCAATATAAAATATATAAACTAAGGAGGCTTGATCCATTTATGTGCTTGGAACATTTTCTGAGCTGTAAATTAATTGAAAAATTACAGAGACGTAACAGAGAGAAGGGAGTTAAAAAAAACCAAAAGCTCCCAAACTAATATATATTTATTCTAAGCACTGTCAGTGGACATGGAAATTCAATTTGAAGGCTTCCAGTTTTCAGACTGCTTTCTGTGCAAACATTGTTTTGGGTTCGGCAAGTTCCTCACCTTGCTCTACAAATGGACCGATGGACTGAATGGTTGAGCTGAGGCACTGGGGCCAGCACAGCTCTGGCAGCGAGGACCACAGCCCTTGCTGTGCTCTGCCTGCACCTGTTTACATTGCTCATTCCTCTTGAACTAGACACATGCGAGTTTAATGTGAAGGGTGCACAGGCACCCCAGCCTCTGGTGTTAGAATATCTTACTGAGCCCTAAGTCACGCTGACTGTTTCTATGCTCCCAAATCACAGCAGACTCAGTTTATGAAATACTGGGTGTATGGTTACAGCTTCCTAGTTGTGCTCTTTTGCCTCCCTCTCTGGACATGCCAGCTAAAAAAGATGACGCTAGGAGCATGCACTGCCAAAGTCTCAAAACACCCTGTGTATCAGCGTCCACAGAACTCCACCTGCTTTGTGCACCTGAATTATAGAATGCATATGCTTCACTGATGCCAGCTGCTTTTGCTGAAATACATGCATATGCACACAGGTTGCACCTGAATCAAGTTTTCAATCTGCTTTTTGCTCATAAATCAGCTATTCTAGCTTCAAACAAAACCTTCTGAGAAGGTAACAACCTTCTGCTCAGCCATAATCCAACTAACCAGCTCATTTTTACTAAGGTTTATTACAGACAGCTGTTGCCTTCAGTCAAACATAAAGATAAAATATTTCCCCCTTCTTTTTTTTTTTCCTTTACAGAATTTAGAGATAATTTATCAGCCAGGTATTGTGGAAGACTCATTAATAAGGTAAAATCCTGACCACATGCATAAAGCAATAGAAACTTCCATTGCAACTTTAACGCTGAGAGAATAGAAGTTTCTTCTTCTAGACAATGCTGTAGTCAATCCAACTCTTTATTATTACTTTTTTCATATATCTGTTAAGCATATAGCTATTGTGGAATGCAGTATTCAGTCTGCATGCCTTTTGAGTAAAGAAAGGAGATCCCAAGAACAGAAAACACTGCTGGTGATTGACTAAGCATTTTTATTCTAGTATTTCCTTGCTCTGTTGATCAGAACAGCTAAAGATTGCCTCATTCTGGAAATGCATATTGAGATTGCAGTGCAGATTGTTGTTTGGATCGTATTACAGAAAATAACAAAGTCTAACCACTGCTGGTTTTGTTTTGGTAGGGAAACATTCGCTTTGGTTTTAGCTTTTCTAAAGCTGAAGTTGAAAACCTACTTCCACTGACCATTGCATACAAAGAGTATAAATTACTCTTTCACAGTAGAGAATTTAAAAGCACATTTCTCTAACAGCACCCCAGGTAGCTCTAAACAAGGTCACATTAAAGTTGCATTGTTCCCATTTGAAATGTAACTATGCAGTTTCTTCTTTTATGTGGTTAAATGTAAGCTCAAACAGTAAGGGTCAGAAATTGACTGGCAACTCCTGTGCCAACCAATATAGGTTTAATGTTTTCCCTTCCTACATAATTAAGGACAGCCAAAGAGTTTCACAAAACCTCTTTCAGTATTATTTATCTGTACTGCAGTACTGCTCAGAGGCTTCATCTGCAATTCTCAATGCAGTGCCTTAACCATGAGATCATCCTTCCACTTAAATATGATACAATACCTGTTATCTGCTGGAGCTTATACACAAACCTTAAGAGCTGGTTACACCAATACCATCATATTTTGTGTATATTATCTTACCCTGTTAGTTATCCCACCTTTTATACATGCACAAAGAACAGATCTGGTGTGAAAAATAAGTGAAATATACCAAACATTATTTTTACAACAGTCCTTCAGAGTCTAAGAATGTATTGTCATAATTATTCCAGAAAAATGACCAAATTATGACACTGCAAGTGGGGCATCAGCTGTTAATTGAGTCATACTATATTCAGCTTTTTTTTTTTTTCCACAAAATGTACTTAAATAGATACACATCTGAATGAAAAAGACCACATTCTTTGCTGTGAAAAAGACAGATCACTGTGCTTACATGAACTCCTACTTTGTCCAACAGGGCTCTATATATCTAGAACCTCGTGAGCACACTCTGTAGAAATTTGGGTGAAAAGCCAATGCCTTCTTGTGATTGTGGAAGGCAGGCAGCAGGCACCTCCGCTGAGCTTTTATGTATGGCCTGGGAAATGCACGGTGAGCTGTAAGACAGAAGCCTTTGCTTTCCTACTATGCTTAGAAGTTCACTTGATGGCTCAACAGGTCTTAACCACAACTATAGGAGATGGTTTACAAGGAGCCTGCTTTATGGGAAAGAGAGATGAAGAAGTTCACAAGGAACCTTTTAGAAGAACTAGATTTAAAACGGAGATCCCTATGACCATACGAACAAATGTGTATGGGTCATCTCTTTCAGGATGTTTTCAAGCCACTTCCAGTCACATAGGCTAACTTTCTAGTTTAACAGTGTTTTGAAACTTTTCTGTCTCAGGTGAAATTCAGTATCAACATGTGAAATCATATGGCAATGCATTTTTTATTCTTTTTTTTTGCAGTACACATTTTCATGTTTAGCAGCAAATGAACTGAAAGGAGCACTGTTCAACCATCCTCTCAAGTAAATAAATAAAAATGCAGTTTGTGACAGCATTAACCCATAGAAATAGGAAATTTAGTAATCACCACTCAACCCAGTCATAATACTTCTAATGCTATATAACACTGCTGCCCCAGAAGGTCTTTCTCACTTGGACCGTGTATGCTATACCTACATACAGCTGAAAAAAACTCTAGTTGCAGGTGCTGCTCATCTTCAGCTAAACACCCACTTTTCAATCATCCAGGAACAAGATAAGGTAAGTATAATAGCCTAAAATCTTGGGATGTAATTTGAAACTTGTGAATACATACCAGTTGGGAATGAATGCTGGATCCTATCTAGGGGTCCACATCTACTACAGTCTCCATGCTTATGGCAACAGTTCCTTAGCTAATGTGGAAGGTCTTTGCCCTGCTGTGTTTCACAGTCTTTGCTTTATACCCTCTTAGTCAGTGGCATAGCTAGGTTGTTATATTTTGCTTTGCTGGACAATCCCCTGCAATGCTACAGGCCTGGGGAAAAATGTCTGGAAAGCTGCCTGGAAAAAAGAACCTGGGGATGCTGGTTGACAACTGGCTGAACATGAGGCAGCAGTGTGTGCAGATGGCCAAAGCCAATGGCATCCTGGCTTTTATCAGAAATAGTGTGGCCAGCAAGACTAGAGAAGTGATTTTCCCCCTGTACTTGGCACTGGTGAGGCCACACCTCAAGTACTGTGCTCAGTTTTGGGCACCTCAGTACAAAAAGGACACTGATGTGCTGGAGCGGGTCCAGAGGAGAGCAACTAAGCTGGTGAAGAATCTGGAGAATATGTGTTATGAGGAGAACCTGAAGGAACTGAGGCTATTTAGTCTGAATAAAAGGAATCTGAGGGGAGATCTTACTGCTCTCTACAACTGCCTGAAGGAGGTTGGTCTCTTCTCACAAGTAACTAGGGATAAGGCAATAGGAAATAGCCACAAGTTGCACCAGGGAAGATTTAGTCTAGATATTAGGAACAATTTTTTCACTGAAAGCATTGTCAGGCACTGGAACAGGCTGCCCAGGGAAGTGGTTGAATCACCATCTCTGTCTGTGTTTAAAAGTCATGTAAATGTGGTGCTTAGGGACATAGTTTAGCATTGGACATGTAGAGTAGGGTTGATGGTTGGCTTGATCTTGAAGGTCTTTTCTGAACTGGATGATTCTAGAATTACTCAGAAAAAAAGGAAGATTACTGATGAGTACCATTTCACTTGCTTTCTCACAGTCACAGGTGAAGTAGATGTTTTTCTCCCGCTGGTTTGTACAGAGCAAAAGAACTTGCTTTTCATTACAGGAACACTAGAAAAAAAGTGGCTGATGAGGAAAGCGGTCTGTGCTGTGGAAATGAAGATTGTGATTCAGACATTATTTTCCTCCCTTGTGGAGAGACTAATAAAAGTTAATAAAAGGATCCTGAAATAATGATAAATATTGGAATGTTTTTATACTGCTGAAACACTCAGTAGGTCCTCCTATTGATTCTACTATTCCATTTTTAGTTTTGGTTAATAAAAGTTAGTTTAGTTTTAGTTTTGGTTAATAAAAGTTTTCCCTTCAAGAATAAGGCAGGAGATTTTACTGTAGCATTGAGATTGCAAGTAATAATCAAGTGATATTTGTCTGCACATGAAGGAGAAGGCTCTAAATTTGACTTTAATAATCTGGAACTTTGAGGAATGAAGCCTCTATCTCAAGGATTTCCTATCAGTGGTTCTGGGGAGCTGTACGCCTCTAGTGATTTCTGATGAGCTACGGGGCCTTTTCACCTATAGGTCATCAGGTTGAATCTAAACTAAGAAAGAATTAAGTCAGGTAAGAAAGAATTATTTTTTTCCATGTAAGTAACATTCACCGCTGGCTAGCTGAGATTAATTTAGCTGGGTCTCCATCCCAGTTCCTGCTACAGACTTGCTACTTTGCTATAGGGTGTAGCCCTTGCAGAACAGAGACTGCTTACCCATGTAGTGGGTCGAACTCAACTCAAATGTGATCCTAGGTGGATCCACAAATGCCAGTTCTTTCAGAAAACAGACTTACCCTGTACTCAAGTTTCCTTTCTCAGATGCCTAACATTCAGAGTTCTTTGAATAAAAGCCATTGTTCACTGCCAGTCAGAGAATCCAAGAGGAAGTGTAAGGTAATCTGTAGAGCACAGAGGCAGTGGATGGTAAGAGTCACTGCATTGACACTGCAGGCTACGTATGCACCTATCTCCAGCTGGGAAATCTTAGACTAAGGCCAAACTGGTCTATCATGCTACTGTCAGCGATGAACAGTGAGAAGACAAATGTTAAATTCCAGATCAAAGCTAATTTGGTTAACAACAGTAACAAAAATCTGATTCGGGACTTTTGAGAACTGCAAATTACCGGCAGCAGGCACTGGTCCTGAAATGGACCAGCCTGCAGACTGCAGGAATGGAAGTGGACCTCGTCAGCAGTTTGTCTGTTTGTTACTCCACTGAGACATCCAATGAGGACAATAAGCATTTTACAAGACTGCCTGCAAATTTGCTTTCTTTTTGCTTGCAGCACAGACAGTATCTCAACATTATGAGTTTCATCTGGTGCCAGATGTTTATTTCTATCTGAGGCAGAAGAAGCTCTGCAACTTCCATCATGTAATATTTAAATCCTGATTAGGTATTTCTCATTTAATCACATATATTATTAATTTCAATGACATTAGTGTTTCTCCCCACGCCTTTAACCAGCCAGTGCATAAAAGTTGGGTTGCTAAGGAAGAATTATAGCCAAGTATTCCAGTTTAGCTGACTGCATTCTGATTACTTAATAACGCCCAAGTATGTGCAGAATTTGTCCTTGCTGTGTGCCACACAGAGCGCTGCACTACCGAAAAAAACCACCCCAAACCTCGGGAAAGGCTGCACTGCACTGGCTTAAGCACTTTCCTCAGCATGGTTTATATTCCAGGTAGTTAAACAAGTCCACAGATAAGGATAAACGCATGACATTCTGCTGTATCGTTCCCACAGCACTAACGAAGATGTAAAAAGCGAATGGCAAAAGACAGCTCCGAGGAGCTGAATTTAACATTCTGTTTGAGATCTGGCTGCCCCGGCGGACCTCTGGTGCGCCTCAGAGACCCAGCCGCGGAAAGGCATCAACAACCGAGCCTGAAAACTAATCGGATACAAAGCTGGAGGAACGCACAGACGCTCCTCACCCCGCTGCCGGGCACCGCGGGGCTGCGGGAGAAACCGGGGCGAGGCTGAGGCCCCTCACCGCTCCGGCCCCGCCCGGCAGGTGCCCGCTGGCGCACGGCCAGGCCTCGGGCCTAACTTCGGGGAACGGCCGAGCTCCCAGCAGCGCCGCGGTTCCCTCGTTTTCTCTCTGCCCGGCACTGGGGCAAGGGGCCGGCACCGCCTCAGCGGGCCTGGGGCAGGTGCGCCCGGGAGGCGGCCGCAGCCCGGCGCCTCCCCCCCCCAGCTCCGCGCCTCACGGCGGCGGCGAATAGCCCATCATCTCGCCCCGCTCGGGGAGGCTGCGGTGCGGAGCTCACCCTCCCCTTCCTCCTTCCCTCCCCCCTTCCCTCCCTCCCCAGGCTGCGAGCCGGGCCGCGCCGCGCCGGTGGGCTTGGCTTGGCTTGCGGCTGCAGCGCGGAGCTCAGCGTGAGTCACCCAGCCCGCGGCGCGGGGAGCTGAGCGCGCAGGCACACGGAGGAGGCGGCGGGGGCGGGCGGCGGCGAGCGGGCGGGGGCGACAGGCACCAGCTCCCCGCCCGCCCACTCACACATGCTGCCGAGCCGCAGTCAGCTGGAGAGCCGCTTCCTGCACCGCCGCCGATGACCTCCTCGCCCGCCGGCAGCCGCTGAGGACCCCCAGCGTCCCCGCCAGGGCAGGGGATGGTAGATCAGCTACCGGGGAGCCCCGTCCAGTCCAGCCCGCCGCCCAGCAGCTTCGGCCGCCGCCGCCCGAGAGGAGCCGCAAAATGAACCCCCAGTGCGCCCGCTGTGGCAAAGTGGTCTATCCCACCGAGAAAGTCAACTGCCTGGACAAGGTGCTGGGGCGCGGGCGGGCGGGGATGGCTCTTCCCGGGCTTGCCCACCCTGAGCCTCGCTCCCCTCCGGCGGGGTGGCAGTGGCCGGGCTGGTCCGGCGAGGGAGGGGAGCGAGCCGGCAGGTGGCAAATGCAGCGCCTCGGGGGCTGCCGCTGCGCCGGCATCCGCGCTGCCACCGCCGGCAGCCGCCGTGTCGCCGCCGCGGTGGCGCAGGGCGGGGGGCGAGCGGCGGCCGCGGGGACAACCCCGCGGAGCTGGCCCGGGGAGTGACGGCCGGCGGCGAGTCCCCGCGGCCTTTCCCGGCTCCCCGAGGGATGAAGTTGTCGGCGTCCTCTGCCCGGTTGTAGCTGTCGTTGCCTGCCTGAGTTGGGGAGGCTTCGGCTGCCCCTTAACGCCATGGCCGCCTCGGCGGGGCCGGTGGCCGGGGCAGCGGGGTGGCGACAGCCCCGTCGCTCGGGATGTCCCCGGTGATGCCGTTGTCGCCGAGCGCGGTCGTTCCGTAAATAACAGCAGTGGGGCTGTGGCAGATGCGCCAAATGAGCGTCCCCGAAAGGCACGGCGGCAGGGGCTACCGGAGGAAAATGCCGTATTATGTGCTAAATTTAGTGTCTGTTCGGCGTACCAAAAAGGCAGCCGTCACATTAGTTAATGATTTTATTCGCACAGTATTGCATTCTTAGCAAGCGGTGTCATTTTCTTGAACAAGGCAAAATGTCAAACTCCTGCTTCGGTTATCTTTACAATAATCCTGGCAAGGTCAGCACGCAGAGGTCTTGGCATTCACCTCAGCAGAGAATTTACGTTTCTGGGAGTGTTTCAGGAGCACCTTAGGTTTCACACGAAAGTAATTCTTTTGATGTAGTTTACAGACATCTATATAATGCATGGCAAAAAACATTGACGCGTAGCTGTGTCTTTATATTTACTGTACCCTAAAATAGCTTTCAAAACATCAGTGTGGTAACTTACTCTACTTTATGTTTCTTTACAGTACTGGCATAAAGGATGTTTCCACTGTGAAGTTTGCAAAATGGCTCTGAACATGAATAACTACAAAGGATATGAAAAGAAACCTTATTGCAATGCGTAAGTATTGTAAATGTCAAGTCTTGCAGAAATGCACATGAAAAGAAAACGTGGCCTTGGATATTGTCAAATAGGTATTGTCAGGCTGTAAAAGCTTAATCTAGAGATGTAGCAGTGCAGTCCGGAACAGCTTAGTATCTTTTCAGATGGTATATTCTGCTTGCACAGAAGTGATAGAAGATGAAAGTGTTTGATTATGAGGTGTTTAGGCAGTGGTTTAATATCAGCTCTCACAATACAGGTCCTTTTCCTCCCAGAAAGTGTTGGATCTGGTGCTGACTCCTGTTACATTCATTATTGGCCTGCTGGATTACAGTTGTCCATTATGCAGCTCTCTGTTCAGGGTTATGGACCTGATCAGCATTTCATAGTAGGAAAACAAAGTGCTTCTCGGTTGTGTAGTTTACAAGAGACAATATCCTTGTTGGAGATTGTGACAACCTAGTTTAAAAATAGTTATGTTCAAGTATTTACAAAATTTCTGGTTCTGCTGCTTCGTGCTATTTTGTCTTTTGCTTCTCTCTTAGATTTTTTGATAAAGAAAATAAATTCCTTTTGGTTGTAAGGTATAATCATGTTGGTATTCCACTCTTAGATTTTCTTGTTATGTGGATTTTGAAGAGTGCTTTGACGTTTGTCTTGCGAATACTGCAGAAGAGCATTTTGATACCTGTAGAAAAAAAGGTGCTTATTGTTCTTTTTAACACAATCCTAAGATTTGCTAAGTGCATTTCAGTATGTTTGAATCTTTAGGAACATTTATAACATGCTTTGTTAGGATACCTCTAAAGAATTTGGAATAAAATTTGTTCTTATGTTACATGTTATTTATGTATTGTTACTATTTTTTAATTTACCTGCTTAAGAGATATGTTTTAGGGACAGAGTTTTGAAACTATGGACACATTGTAAATTTTCCAAAAATATTCTCCTTTACTCATCTTAGGATATTTGTTTCGTGTTGAGGCAGACAGTCTATGGCTGGCCGTCACAGAACAGTTCAACAGCATATGCTCTTCCACTCTGAAATTGAAGCCAGCCTGTGCCTATCTGTCTAAAATACGAGTTTTGTTATAAAAACTGCTGTGCTGCCAAAACTTGAAATGCCTGTTTCAATGTGCACAGTTGTACTTAGATTGCTTTAGGAACATATGGACTTACACATATACATTTCTAGCTTTCCTTAAAGTGCTCTGCAGTGTTTGGGGATCACATTAGACCTCTTGTAATACAGTGTGGTCGGTTGCCAGTCTTATGTGCTGTAGGGAAAGCTCTGGAGAAAGGGAGATTCGTGCTTTGACAGGTGGCATGCTAGAAGGTGAGACTAGCTTAGAGTTTATTGGCCCTAGATAGGACTCTACTTGTGATGCTGTTTGAGTTGACAGTGACTAAAACTCTGATAATACTTTGGTGCCTTTTATCTGAATTTTTGTGGTTAAATTTTGGTGATATGCTTTGGTTTCTTGGTCTTTCCTATGTAATCAGATACATGCTTGTACTTAATAACACTGTTTAAAAAGTTTCCTTTGTGCTATATATTAGTATTTCCATGCCATGCATATTTAACTTCTCTTATAGGAGAGTTTTTAGTCTATGTAATTACTCTATGTCCTATTTACAGATGAGGTGGAATAAGGATAATGGACATGTTATGTACCATTCAGATGCTATTTTTTCTAGTAGTTGCTTTAATGAGCTTTATAATAGTGATCCTTGGAAAAAAAACCAAAACAACTCTGTCTTTGAAATGTCCCTCAAAACTGATGTATGAAACAGGAAGAAACAATGTAAAACCATGAAAGAATGGAGTTCTGTTAAAGAAGAGACAAAACTTAACGCATAGTATCAGCAACAAGTTTTGGTAAACTAAAGTTTGGTCTGCTTTGTGGTTTAAACAAACTCTAGTATCTTTCAAAAGAGGGATGTTTATGCAAAATTGTATTTTAAAAATACTGTCAATTTAAGTTATATTTTGACACAGCACTCTTGCATCTCAAAGGTTCCTTATTTGCAAAGGAGACGCCAATATATTATTTTAAATTATGAAGTGGCTTATCCAGTGGTCATTAGTAAGAGCCAAGTTAATTTTAATGTTAAATACTGCTTGATCAGAAAATCTGTGAAGAAAAGCATGTGAATTTACTCATACAAACACCTACAAGCATTTGACAAAAAGCAATTACTGTTAGACTGTTTATTGAGGCCATCCATCAATGAGAGTGTCATTTGTAGCTGAAAGTGAAGAACTGTGCACTAATTTGAATGAGAGAGCAATACTGTGAAGTTGTTTAATAGGTTTGGAAGCCATTGTAAGCATTCTGTAAGGACAAGTCAGAAAAGATGTATCTTTTAATAATTTCTGTGTGTTTGTTAGTTCACAGGTTAGGTAATGCACTTGGGTATATTTTAACCTATGAACTTAAAATACTCCAGTCTTCTTTTTTTCAGGTGCTGAAATTAGTAATTTTTGCTGCATTACTGGGAAAGTTCAGAAGTTATTTTAGCTGTAAAATATAATTGTGTTTCTGTTAATATAAGGAAAAGATACTGATTTGTGAATATTCAGCTATACTTTTGGTGGGGGAGAGTAAAGTCATGTGGTTTGAGAGGAACTGTTGGATCAAGAAGGAATATACTGTGAAAAATTTAATTCAGTGACCATTAGAAGAAAGCAGAGAAACTTGTAAATACAGGATTCCACCTTTTTTTTAAGGGCAAGTCTTTTTGTTGGGCAGGTTGTCACATTTCCAGCTACATGGTTGTGTATGTTCCTTGTGATAAGGATAGACTGATAGCAAAAGTAATGACTGGGCTACTGATGTAGTAGAACTGGTACAGGTCAAGAAGCAGAGTTTCCTAGGATGACACTTCTGATACTGCTTTTGTAGGTTGTAGATTTATGAAGGATGTGGGTTAGAGGGGAAAACTGTCTGCCTGTACTCATGTATAATATGGCTTAATAGTGCGCTTTTCTCTCCTCAGCTAGGACCTCTGAGTAGTACAGCACTCTTGTGACTTAGGGTATTGTGTTTCTCACTTTACTTTCACCTGAAGAGCCTCATACACACCATTTTGAAGCTTGTAGATGCTTAGCCTGTGGGCACTGCTAGGCTTGTCTTAACAGCATTAGTCTCGCCTTTTATTTACTGCCTGACTTTCAATAAGCCACGCTGCCAGAGAGCTGCCTGATTTGTGAAATAACGTTGATGAGATGAAGGGCTTGGACTTGTACTCCAGTTCTGCAGTTCAGCCATGTGTTATATATTGCCTTAAACAGGTGACTGAACCATTCTTACTATCTCCGAATGTGTGTAAAGGTAGTAAAAGAAAGGTTAAGACAATTAAAATGGTTTGAAGTAATCCTGTAATTTGTTAAATTGAGGTGGCTTTAATACACATCTGAACCCTTTTTCCACTTTAGTATCTGCAGACAGACATTATTAAATACTTGTTTAATATATATGGAAATGTTAAGAAGAAAAGTTGTTAGTATTACATTTGCAAGCTCAGAGCTGATTCTTCCCAGCTGCAAATAACCAAGATGTGCAGGGAAATGAATGGCATTTTGGCAACTAACCATCTGTGTACTAGTTTTCAAACTTGTTAAATGATTGAGTCATGTTGAATGATTATATGGTACCTTATTCTTACAAATATTCATATAAATACTTTTTTGACAGGTTCACTAGACCAAAACATAAGACTACTTTTTTTATGCAAGATGTAGAAGCTGAAATGCGTATTTCTGGAATGGTCTCTCTGCATTAGCTATACCTGCTGATGCAAACGGACTTCTTGCATGTGTGAACACATCCAGCAGAGATGTATTTTTTTAATTTCTGCAAAACCTAATAGCTTAAGCTTCTGCCAACCTGATGTACCCTCTTGCCAAAGGCAAAGAGCCTCACTACTGGAAGAAATTCTTCTGAAATATTTAGTATCTAAATTTTGCTAATTGCCTGCTTCATTCAAGTTTTTATTTATGACAGTCACCATATGGAATGATTACATAACTTTAAAATTTAAATCTACTGTCATTGGTCTTAGTGTGGATTATCGACATGAAAAAAACCTCATCATCACTTCATATTTTCTAGATTGAATTTCTTTTTAAGTCATGCTAGTAGAAAATAGATACGCAAATACATTAGAAATATTGTCATGTTTTTAGAAGAATTGTACTACAGTTTCATTCTGCAAGTGTAGTTAAACTTTACATTTTAAGATGCTATAGGGGAAAGGCCAACAGCATCCTGGCCTGGATTAGAAATAGTGTGGCCAGCAGAAGTAGGGAGGTGATTGTCCCCCTGTACCAGCACTGGTGAGGCCTCACCTTGAGCACTGTGTCCAGTTTTGGGCACCTCAGTACAAGAGAGATATCGAGGTGCTGGAGTGTGAGCAGAGGAGGGCAATGAAGCTGGTCAAGGGACTGGAGAAGAGATCATATGAGGACCGTTTGAAGGAGCTGGGTCTGTTTAGTTTGAGGAAGAGGAGGCTGAGGGGAGACCTCATCACTTTCTACAGCTACCTGAAAGGACATTGTAGAGAGGCTGGTGCTGGGCTCTTCTCTCGGGTAATTAGGGATAGAACCAGAGGGAATGGCCTAAAGCTGAAACAAGGTAGGTTTAGACTAGACACTAGGAAAAAATTCTTCACAGAGAGTGGTGAGATATTGGAATGGGCTGCCCAGGGAGGGGGTTGAGTCCCCATCCCTGGATGTGTTTAAACATCGCTTGGATGTGGTGTTGGGGGACATGATCTAGGGGTGAACTTGTAGAGTAGGGCTAATGGTTGGACATGATGATCCCAAGGGTCTTTTCCAACCTGAGTGATTCTGTGAAAGATGAAAAATATCAAAGTTATTTTATAACAGCTTGGAAATGTAAGAACATGATACAACTTTCTGGAGAGTCAGATGGGCTGCAAAGTGGAAGCAGTTGCTTGTAATCAGTGGCTGAATGTGGCCATTAAAGGGAATCCATTGTCCTGAAAGATGAAATGATGTATAGAAGTTTGGTTTCAGCTGTGAAACATGAGTGGGTTTCTCTCTACCAATCAGAAAACTTCTAGAAGGTGACTAGGAGTGTGATGATATTATTCTTACTAAAAATAGCTATCATTATCTTATTTTTCCATATTGATTTCAGCAGGTGATTATTTATTAGTTTAAATATGGAAAAAAGAAAATGAGTGGGTAAGGAGCAGCAAGAAGAATCCCTCTGAAATATGATGGATCAACTTTTAAGAGCTGCAGTAAAGGCAGTGCACAGAGTACACAGCTTTGTTTTCTAACTCTCCATCTTTAATTGTTACTGAACAACAACTCATTTAGTGTAAAAGGATAACCCTGAGTTTGGGTTGAGGAGGAAGATTGTTTAATGCCATGGTTAAACTTGCAGCCAATGCGGTTTGGTGTTGTGTGTGGGTGTTTTGTTTGTTTGGTCGTTTTTTTTCTGTTTATTTATTTATTTTAAAAATATTATTATTTCCTGGTCTGTATCAAAAACAGTGTGGTCAGCAGGAGTAGAGAAGTGATCCTGCCCATGTACTCAGCACTGGTGAGGCTGCGTTTTGAGTGCTGTGTTCAGTTCTGGGCCCCTCACCACAAGAAAGACATTGAGCTGCTGGAGCAAGTTCAGAGAAGGGCAGCCAAGCTGGGGAAGGGTTTGGAGAACAAGTCCTGCGAGGAGAGGCTGAGGGAACTGGGGTTGTCTGGTTTGGAGAAGAGGAGTCTGCGGGGAGATCTTCATGCTCTCTACCATACCTGAAAGGAGGTGGTAGTGAAGTGAGTGTGGCTTCTTCTCTCAAGTAAATAATGGCAGGACAAGAGGAAATGGCCTGAAGTAGCACCAGGGGAGATTTAGATTAGATATTAGGAAAAATTTATTTACTGAAAGAGCAGTCAGGTGCTGGAACAGGCTGGCCAGGGAGGTGGTGGAGTGTCACCATTCCTGGAGCTATTAAAAAAAACATGGTAGATGAGGCATTTCAGGACGTGGTGAGGTGGGTGTGGGTGGTGTGGTGTTTTTGTTGTGGTTTTTTTTTTTTTTTAAATTTGTTTTTGTTGTTGTTGTTGATGGTTGGACGTGGTGATCTTAGAGGTCTTTTCCAACTGTGATGATTTTGTGATAGCCAGGCAGGTTTTGAAAGTCTCTAGAGAAGGAGACTCCACAACCTCTCTGGGGAGCTTGTTCCAAAGCGCTATCACCCTCACAGTAAATAAATTTTTCTTCATGTTGAGCTGTGTTCCAGCTTGTGACCATTGCCCCTCATCCTATCACAGGGCACCTCTGAAAAGAGACTAGCCCCTTCTGCTTGACACCCACCCTTCAGATATTTGTAAACATTAAAAGATCCCCTCTGTCTTCTCTTCTCCACATTAAACAGCCCCAGGTGTCTCATCCTTTCCTCATAAGAGAGATGTTCCAGTCCCCTAATCATCCTCATAGTCTCTGTTGTACTCTCTCTAGTATTTCCCTGTCCCTCTTGAACTGGGGAGACCAGAACTGGACACAATACCCCAAATGTGGTCTCATTAGTGCAGAGTAGAGGTGGAGGAAAACCTGCTGGACATGCTCTTCTTTATGCACCTCAGTTTTAAACAAAACAGCTCTAACTCCTTCCTCATAGATTGTATTTTCTGGTAATTCTTGTTTCTCTACCTTCAATTACCTCCAAAGGGTCCATATATCTATATGTATATCTATATCTATATCTATCTATATATATATATTCTTTGAATTGCAGTGCCCAGTGGGACATTACCAGAGCTCGTAGAACAGCAAGTGTGCCTATGTAATTCATAGTTTTTCTCCTAAATCCCAGTATAGTCTTAGCTTTTTTCTTGTTGTTGTTGTTTCAAACCCCAAACTACTGTTAAGTCATATTGAGATTGTTGTGGGCTACAGTTTTGTCTTCCTATGCAGAATTGCAACCTCAGCAGTTGTTGTTATCCATTATCTGAGCCGTTAATTGTTCTTGGCTAAGCACAGAATCTTCCACTTGGTTCTCATTGAACTAAATCTCCATTTTTCCCCAGGCTGTTTTTCCAATTTGTCAAGTTCATTTTGTATTCTAATTTTGTTCGCTAATGTGCTTACAGCTTCCTGCTATCAACCTATCAACCCTCCCACCAGAAAGCCTGTAAGCACATTGCAAATTTATTAAGTGTAATCTTCATTCCATCACCCGGGTTGCTAGCTGAAGGCCTGGAAGGGTGTTGGGAGCAGTATGTACCTCCGTGGCCTGATGCAGCCTTTCCTTCTGTAGTAAGCAGTGATGAGTGAGTGAAGTACTTCATCTCTACCTGTTCATGGATATCAAGAGTTGTTCTGGGTAAGAAAGAAAATAAAACTCTGAAAGAGTGCAATCGCTGTGATTATTTATGCAAACTCTGCTTAAGTATAAGGGACAGCTACAAGCAGGGGAAACAGACATTCCTGTTGCTCGGTGCTGTGGCATCTTACTTGGTTAATTATTAGGTCCACATTAGTACTGGTGGAATCCAGTAATGAAGAGGAAAGTAGGACAAGAAGCTGAGTGTATGTCCTAGAACAACTTGAACAAACTTCTTAGGCAAAATATATTTGAGTCTCTGAAAGTTATGTGATATATATGTTTAAACCCTTTGAAGAAGGTACGTGAGAACACTTTGTCAGAGTTGCTGAATGCTGTGCATGAGGTGGATGGTGGTTACTTGCAAAGGAACTGAAGAGTAATCATCCCTGACACTCAGATCTTGGGAAGAGTTGGGCTGTGTTTTAGTTGCTGTGACTGTGTCTGAGTAATGGGATGAAAAAACCTTTCTCAGGCTCCATTTCAACACGTGCAGTTGGCTGTGTCCTGAATTCATGTTTGATCAAGACCTGCATATGACACCTTGCATGCATGTGCCAGTGGTGCACAGGGAGAGGACTCTGTGAGCTCCATCAGGGAGAGGACTCTGTGAGCTCCATCAGGGAGAGGACTCTGTGAACTCCATCGGGTCCCTTGGTTCTCATTATTGCAAGTTGTGGAAAGCACTGTGCAGTGCTACAGCTTAGCTGCAGCCAGCCTGCTTTCCTGCTGGTTCAAACAGAGTAGAAAACCTGCCCTGAGGGAGGTAAGTTGTTAGCTTTTTTCTCTCAGAGCAGGTTAACTCTCAGACTGCATTGAGCCAGTACTGTCACGTCCAGTACCTGTTGCGAGTATGGGGTCCGTGTTTGGAATTCATATGTTTTAATATGCTGCCTGTTACTGTTATTGCTTCAAAGGGGCATTTATAATTTAGTGTTACTTAGGGTGTTGCTGAGGCAAATAAATAGAAAAGATGCAAATGAGTATTATACATTTGATTATGTTTTTAGGCAAGACTGCAATAAATATGATACCAAAGGCTATTTGCAAGAAGTACTTTTAGAAATCCTTGCTGTGTGGAACCTTATCTTTTGCCAGTTTATGTCTTGGCTCAAGTAAATACATATTTTTAATTTGTATGATTGTTGGTCATCATAGACTGCAGATGATTTTTTCCAAGGAAGAACATAGGCATCTCCTCAGCATCTGTGGTCATGGAACATACTGAACTTACATTCTTAGGGGGCTGTGGTTACCAAGGCACAATTTTCAGTAAGTGAGATTTTCTTCTCTTGCTAGTATCTGAGCTGCTGTTGATGCTTAATATAATCTTGATTTTTCTGAATAGACATTACTTTCAATACTCATTCCTAGAGATTGATAAAGTTTGTTTCATTATATTTACTAAAATATTTAGGCAACATAGCAAGAACAATAAAAGAAATTTTGTGATTCCAAATCATTTACTTATTTGCATTGCAAAGCTTGAGCTCTGGAAGAGGTAATAACCAGTTGTAGTAAGCCTGTGAATCTTGATGGTATGTTTTGTTAATAGCTTTGTGATTTAACTGTTTGGGGGTTTAAATGTTCTAAGCTATAGAATTCCCTATCATATTTGCTGAAGAATTGTAAAAAAAAGAAAAGTGTTTTCGCTTGGCTGAATTTTAAATTCTGTGTAGCTCTGCTAATGTTGATAGTAGCAAATAAACCTGCTGTCCTAATATAGTCTACACACTTAATAAAAATAAATGTGTGTTCCAATCTTTGTCATTCTTTATTGACATCACTGACTCTGAAAAGTCAGAATGACAGCATCATGTTGGACAGCTCAGTGTCAAGAAACTTGTTTTGCTGTTTACATACAATGTCAGTGGAAGCTTACTATAGTTATCCAGACAACATACAATCTTGTTTGGGTGGTCAATTACTGTTACATCCGTAATTTTGAATGTTGTGGAATGCTTACAGAAACCTTGCTCAATTTAGAGATTGTAGAAGTTACGCTGAGGGCAGGATCTGGCTGTGTGGTGTTTAGGTTCCTTGAAAAGGAGACGGTAGGCAGGACTTGGAAAGGAAAAGTTTGCTTAAGAAGAGGTGGGTGAAGTACTTGTGGAGTCTGGTCTCCCTGAATATAAACTACACTAATTCATGCTGCCCCTAGTTATGTTGTCTTGTGCAGCAGCTTTCTGAACAACCAAAAAACCACAGTTCAATCTCCTTCTTGATTCATGGGTCAGTCCATTTCTGCTCTCTGTGCCTCCCTCTGTCTTCTGATGTTGGAATTGATGTTGTCTCAGAGTTGCCCAGGCTATTTTCCTTTGCTTTCTATTTGTGTTGCCTGTGTAACTTTTATTTGTACCAGGAGGAAAGGTCTGGATGATTAGGAGTGCAGAATTTTGTCTCTAGTATTTCCTTCACTTGTCTTTTCTGCTCCCTTCCTCCAAATCCTCCTGTTCTCGGTTGTGGTGGAATTGTGTGATGGTAGCTGATCCCATGACTTCTTAATATAAGGGAGGCACAAAAATGTGCAGTTTCACACTTGAGAGAAGACTACAGCAGCTTGGTTTTAAAGATGAAAACTAATTGTAATTTGGCCGGTAGTCATTTAAGCATATTTTGCAAAGGCTTTTCTGGGAAGTGCGTAATTACTCTTTAAAGAGGGTTTTTTTTTTTTTTTTTTAAAATGTAGAACAATGTGGGAAATGTATAAGTTTCCCCCTTGCTTCACCGTTTCAAACATTTGCACTAGGTTGTGTTCCCCCCCCCACCTTAAGAGCAAATGTTTAAAGGTAGCCCATAAAGTCCATCATGTTCTACCTCTCTAAATGGCAGCATTTTCCCCACAGGTCTATTGGTGTATTGCCAGTTTCACAAATGCAAAAATAAATTTGTGCTGCATTTTAATTTGGTTATACCTCAGGTTTTGTTTTGTTTTGTTTTGTTTTTTAATTTAGCAAAGGAAATGGTAATAGCTGGTTTTGTCTTGTTTTGTTCCAGTTTTACTCTGGAAGAATTCAATACTTGTAATGCAATTTCTTCTAATGTCAGAAAACTATAAATAGAAATAGTTAGGGAAAGTTTAGAAAAAAAAAAAAAAAAAGAAAAAGCTTATTTTAGACATAATTAAAATGCAAATGGCCAAGTTTGTGGAGGGGAAAAAAAAGTGGTAAGATGAAACAAATTTCCTAAATAAAACAAAACTACATAGGCTATTTCTGCTCAATGGTGTAGAGTGGGATACATTCAACACAGTAGGATGTGCTCATGTATAGTATAGATTGTGTGCATCTGTGCATACAAGAGGGAAGAAATATCCGTCTGCATTTGCCAGGTGGCAGAAAAGGGGTGAATATGAGGATTTCTATAGCAGCAGAAGTACTCAATAGGTGGTTGACCAGGAGATGATTACCACTGTTAGAACTGGCAGCGTGCTTGTTATGTTGCTGTAAGGGAGGTTGCAGTCCATGTTTTAAAGAATCTGCTTGAAAATATGCATGTAGGAAAGCAAAGCTTCCTAAAGGACTCAAATTTACTTTTTTTGGAACTACTGCTGTGTTCGATACAGTGGTGCTAGTGCTTTTGTCAATGTTAGTATTTGATGGGTAGTGGAAAAGTGATATTGATGGGGAGTGAATAAAGAGAAGTAATGCCTATTGAAGGAAGCTTTGTTAGAAAAAAAATAGTTGCTGAATGGCCCAACATGTAGGTGCATCTGACATAAATTTTGCTATAACATAGAAAGTTTTAATTTGAAGTACTTGATAGGAATTTGTCAGGCTATCAGAAAACAGAGATGAAGTTTGTTACAAAAATAAGCTTAATTTGTTGAGACGCTATGGCGTTATCACAAAATCATTGGGGGAAATGAGGAAAAGGAAAACCAGGTTGGAGGAAAAAATACCAAAAGATATATTTAGAAGAACAATATTCCCTGAAATAGGTGAAAGAAATTCACAACTCTGGTAAATGAGACTGAAAGATAAGTATTATGGGAATCTTAACAGTGATGATGCTTACGGTGGGGGGGCAAATAGGAGTATGCATGCAGAGAAAGCAGGGATAGATGGAAGAGAGAAATAATGAACTCATAGAAATGTTTGTTGAGCTTTTTGATTTAGCAATATCAAACTAAATATCTGAAATTGTTAGTCTTTGATTAGGAGCAGGGTACCATCATGGTGAGTCATCTGTTGGGATGTGTCATGAACGTTTGGTTTATTTTGATCTGAAGGTCAAAAGGGAGATTAAACATAGTTGGTCTTGGATAAGTTGCTATTTAAACTGCCATGTGACTTGTAGTTGTGTCAGAAATGTTGGAAATCCATATAAATAAGAATGGAAGAAGTTGTTGGAAGAAAAAGGAAGAGCAAGTGGATGAGCTTTTGTTGAGTTCATGGTCAGTCTGCTCCATCTCGTGCTTCTCCATGCAGCCAGGTCTCAGTTCTCACAGGGGATGAGTATTTGCTCGCAGTCTGAGTTCTTCTGATTCTGTCATTATTTTAAGAATAATAAATTGATATTCAGAATACAATGGGAGATACTGTTATTATAGGAAAGATAATTTGGTTTAATGGCACTGCAGATACTGAAGACTTTGTCCTGCTTTGAGGAACTTGCAGTGAGGTTTTAAAATTGTAATGAAGGTAGTAATTCATAAGAAATGTAAGGAAAATTTGGAAAAAAATATAGTTTCTCACTTAATTTTATGCCCCCTGAAAAATGTTTCTGTACACTGAAACAATAGGCTATGAAATAGTGTCCCCAGGAAGATGAGAGGCTTGAGAGAAAGCTGAGAGGTACGGTGACAACTGAGGGAAAATGAGAATAGCACATGTGATTAGGTTTTCTGAGATACCCTCGCTTGCATTAGACTATTGCAAACTTTCCTTTTTTTTCCAGTGAGATGAAGATGGATATTTTTCTGGGCAATAATAACTTAGAATAATGCCGTTAGTGTTTTGCATTTATCGGTTATGTACAACTCAGCATAGCCAGAAAACTATTTTTGGAGTTTGTTTCGAAATGTAAGAGACCACCGAGATCTGTAGACTATTAAGCTGCTTCACTACTAATGAATATTTAGGTAAAACTTGAAAATCTTAAAAATTATTTATAAATGGGGATTTCTGTACTTGTTACTTCAAGAAGTTTGGAAAGGCATTCTAAAGTCTGAACACCAGCTGGTCAAGCCTTGTATTAATTCCTCCTTGTGCTAAAGACCTTCTTTGAGGATGACTCTTGTCTTTGTGGAGGAGACACTCGAAAGAGTAGCATCCAATTTCTTGTACTGATTAAATGCTTAACTTTCATGACTGTGCTGCTTCTGTTTCAAGCCTCATTAGGGTCAGCAGCAGGAGTCTCGCTATCTGTCAAAAAGGCAATGACAGATCATGTCACAGGCAGCGTCTCCTATGCAGGATAATACTGTATGCAGAATATATTAACAAAAGGAAAATGTAAGCTTGTCAAGCTAGGTATGGATGTAAAGTGGACTGTAATGTGCTTTGTAAATTGAAAGAAATAATGTAACCATGGTTATTTTTCTCTAATTACTTATTTTCACCCCAAGGAGAATGGCATTTCTGCTTTTTTCATAGCTTACTCCATCCTGTCACTTCTGCTGTGCTGGAAATGTAGGCTCTGGTGGACTTAGTTCAGTGAGCAAACAGGCCTTTTTGGTTTGTTTTCTGCCATTTTTCTTTCTGCGTTGGCAAAGCCACCCGACTGTGTGGTGGCAGATCTCTCCAGCAGGTTTCTCATCTCCATTGCATGCCTCAGGTGTGACAGTAATTCAGCATCTGATGTGCTGTGACCACTGCCTGTGGTGTGAGGGACAGGTGTATCACCCTTATATTTTCCATCTGCACTGTTTATATATGTCTCAGGTCTTGTATAAATGTTTCAGGGTCTCTGTTTGATGTGTATCTTCAAAACGTCTGCTGCCATAAGGCACTACTTCACAGCTGGGATAACAGCTATTAATGCACGCAGTTAATAGTAACTATACATCTCGCACAAAAGAAATCACAATTGCATGTTCAGGAGCAGAATTATAATAGATCTTTGAAGTTGATAGTATAGTAGATTAACAGCTTACAGTAATAATTGATACTAATTTAGTTTAAATCCGTTCTAATTTTTCTTCAGTGGAATAGTTTTTCACCAGGAGATGTTTTGCATGAATCTGCCCGTTACAACTGCTGTATTTTAACTGTGTTTGTTTTTCTAGTAGCAGAATGCTTAATTTCAGGGACAAAGTATTTATCTTTGTCAGTTGGACTTGCTTTGCTTTAGCTGTATTTTAAAAAAACAACTTTTATCAAACTGTGAAAATATGTGTAATGATTATATATGTTAATTTTATTATAGCTGTATATTACATTTAGTAGATGATGACAATTTACAAATAAGAACCAATGAATGTGAAAGGAGATAAAGTACGTCATTTTTGAGAGCATGGAGTTTTTAATATAGCTCTGTTTCTATAGAATCATAGCTTGTTTTGGTTTGGAAGGGACTTTAGAGATCATCTAGTTCCAACACCTTCCACTAGACTAGGTTCCTCAAAGCCCCATCCAACCTGGAGCATTTCCAGGGAGGGGGCATTTACAGCTTCTTTCTGAAATCTGTTCCAGTGCCTTGCCACCCTAATGGTGAAGAACTTCTTCCAATCTAAATATAATCTAAATCTACCCTCTTTCACTGTAAAGCCACTACTCCTTGTCCTATCACTACGTGCCTTTGTAAAAGGTCCTCCTCCAGCTTTCTTGTAGGCCTCCTTTACTAGAAGGTCACAATAAGGTCTCCCTGGTGCTTTCTCTTCTCCAGGCTGAACAACCTCAGTTCTTTCAGCCTGTCCTCATAGGAGAGGTGCTCCAGCTCTCTGATCATCTTAGTGACCCTCCTGTGGACTTGCTCTGACAGGTCCATGTCCTTCTTAATCTGGGGGCTCCAGAGCTGAATGCAATACCCAGGTGGGGTCTCATGAGAGCAGAATGGATACTACCGTATGTTAAAGTTATTCTTTTTCATCCTTATTATAGTGAAAATGCGTACTGAGCTGTATAATACTTTATTATTTGTAAAATGCTTATTCTGTACATTACTATAGCAGTCATTTTAGGACATACTTTGTTTACAATTTTTATTTTTGGGCACTTATGATCAGTAAGACAATTTAACAGTAAGTTGACTTATTGCAGACTTTTTTTTTTTTTCTGTGTAACTTGTTAGAATGCATATGTTAATTTTCAGAAGTTCTTTTTCTAAAGCAAAATCAGGGAAAAGAAGTAATCTGATTCTTTAAAGGAATAAAGAGCACTGGAAGCTTTCATGGCACCATTTTCATATCTGCTATAAAGCAACTATGCTAAAAAGTAATCTGTTTTGGTCATAGTAAGTTAAGGAGTATATGGGCAGGAGCTGGGGAGATAGCAGCATTCAGAGCTCTACAAATAGTGAAGCAACTCCCAATTTCCCCAAAGAAGTCATGGGATTATTTTTGAAAAGAGGAGGCTTCATCACACCTTTAGTATGTGGAAGACGCTGGATATGAAACCAGCGGGTTATGTTAGAAATAGACATCTGAGCTGGAAAGATTTTCCATATGCCACAATCTTCATAAAGGCTGCACTAAGTAGACCTTCATAAACAATTCTGTTGATGCAGAGGAATTCATCTCAGCTGTGTTAGCCTTGCAATATAGATGGGTGAAAAGCAGAAAATACTTGCTGTTCCCATAAAAAAATCAAAACTTAAAATAGGAATGCACTGAATGCATGAAAGGAAAAGATCTTGCAGAGTCAGAATGTCGTTTGTACTGTCATTTTTTAAAGTGAACACTTGAAGAGTACTGTGGTCAATTATTTAGTTTGTTTGCAGAGTGCCTGTTACTGGTTTTTATCCAGGGGAAGATAGTTATATACAGCTGATGGGCTGATATATTACATAGCAATACATGTCTTTACTGGGGGGGCTGTAATTCTTCATATCCTGGAACATGTTTTTTGAGGACTGCCTGGTAAAAGTGATGATAATTGACTGAAATATCCTTTCAATAAGTGTATAGTATAAAAGGAAGACAATTAAATACTCAAAAATACCTCGTGAACTGTAGTATGGTGGTAGTGTTCATTTCAGACACTGCTTTGAAGAGGATCTTCTAAAAGTTAAAGGTGCTTACTAGATGTGGTTGCAGATAGTCAATTTAGGAGACAGGAGCAAGAGCTCTAAGCTTCTCTCATCACAGGAGAACAGTAGTGTAGATGGTGTTTCTGACAACTAATTGAAAAAAAAACCCCAATTGAAGTGGGCCACTTCTGCTCTATGTTCTGTTTTCTCAATGGAAAGAATTAAGAAATACGGCTTTGTGTACTTTGTTGAGTGTTCAAATAGTCACCCTTTTCCCTTCATGAGAGACCTGTGTTCAGTGTTATGGTTTGATTTCATTCTTGCTGTAAGCAGAGCAGCTTTTGTTGGCCTTACAAGATGATGTACGCATTAGGATAGTGGAGAATGGGGTTAATTTAGATTTTGACTGACATAAAATATTAACACTCGTAACCATTTCTGTAAGATAAGAAATATGTGAAGCAGTGAGGAGAGAAGTACTTACTGTGCAGTACCAGTGGCACAAAGCAGTAGTATATTAAAGGGAAAGAGGAGTGGGGAAGTACAGAAATGTGACATTCCAGGAAGGCTGGGGTATGGACCAAATTGTCACAGCAGGAGAATTCGGAATGGAAAGGGCTCTGCACTTATTATATGTTCTTTAAATGTTTTAAACAGGCAGAAGAACTTAAAAATCATGAGTGAATAAAGCTGGCAAGTTTCCCTTTCAGCTCCATCCACACAGGTTGTTAAATGATTCTCCTTGCTGTGGTAGCGGAGAGCTTGCCAGGAGTACATTAAGCATCATGATTAATGTCTGTCACGTGTTTATTCTCTCATCTTCTTCCCAGCAGGTGGTATGTATATGCAGTGCTGGGTTTTTTTTTTGTAGGCTTAAAGAAAACAAGACTGTTTGCAAAGATGCATATATGTGTAAAAGGAGACAGTGTCAAAGAAGTGGAATGTGTGCTTGAAGCAGAAAGGGCTTGTGGTGACCCCTAGCTCCTGGAAACCAGGTTGAACAAGGGATAAATTGCCTCCAGGAAGATTCTGTCTCCATTACAGCTGATTTCTGCTCTTGTAGAGACTTCTGAGGCAGAAGTAGTAAAATCAGTCTTCTTCCCTTAAATTTGGCTTGCCTTTTAAAATATTTAGTCACATTCAGGGTAAGGTCAGGTAACTCGGACGTTGAAACCCTGTGGGATGGCAGCACTGACAGTAGCAGAAGGGTTTTACATGTTTATGACAACCTCTTTTGCTTAGAGAGTACGCTGCTCTACTCTGCCAAACAGGAGTATCCTCACATTACTTGATAAGCTCACTGAATGTCTGAGTGCTGGAGTGATGAGGACATGCATACCAAGTGCAGCCAGTTATTAGAAAGGTTCTTACACCGAAGTGTATTTACCACTGGAAGAAAAAGGCTTTTTTTTTTTTTTTATTGTAGGTACAGAAAAAAGAACCCCGCTATATTACTGTATTCATCTTTCACACTGTCTATATGAGTGTGATATTTTTTAAAAGAGTTTTAATAATAAGTAATAATAAATTATTTAAAGTAGTATTGATTTTTAGATAGTTTTAATACCATTAAGTGGAAGAAATAAATGCATATAATGAATATTGAAACTAATTTGAAGATGTTCCTAGTTATTTGATCTGGAAAATATCTCTGGGTTGTTAAATCATTACGTTGCTCATTGTATGTGGAAATGACTACAACTGATATACACAGTTTTACGTTTTCTATCTAGCTAAACTATTTCAACAACCATAAAACTAATCACACTTTTTTCTTTTAATATGAACACGTGCAACTCTCTTTGACCATTCAATGTGAGGTGGTATTTGAGTATCGTTACCTTGGAATTTTAGTCTCATTTACACAAGGTCTTGGTTACAGTTGCTTAGTAACACGCTGTGGAAACAGATTTGTTGATTTATGATAATACATCTACAATATCCTTATAATTAAAGATGTTGTAAGGAAAGCAAGTACACAATGTGGGTGTGTATTTCAGCTGAATGTTTCTAATAACCTTCATCTTCATCGTGTGTTTTACAGTGAGTATCTTTGTATGGCTTGATGTTTTATGTAACTCACCTGACATCTGACTCACACGGGTGGACGTGGTTTGGTGGTAGTTTTGGATAATGTTGATTTGCAATTTGTAGGTGAGTCTGAAACCTTGAGGTTTAAGAGTTTACTTCCATGGGACTGCAATTCTTACGTGGCAGTTACGTTGTAAGGTTTGCACTGGTATCAGGAATAATATCAGAAAAAAGCTGTGAGAGAGAGGGGCTCATGGTTCATTTTTACATAGTGTTGCACTTTCTTTTCCAGGAGAGAGAAGTGCTTTAGAGATTAAGCATCATGAGACTTGTAAAACATCTTTTTTTGACAGCTAAAGGAAGTGTCTAGAGAAGTGTTGGCTGTTGCGTGTTGCATGTCTTCACGTACTTAAAATATAGTAATTGTAAGGTTTCCTGAAGTCTTTAAAGCCTTTGCAAACAAGGCTCATGATTTCTGTTTACCTCCTCTGCAGTATAGTGCAAGGGAATTGAGACACTGAGAAGTTTCTAACACTAGCATCAGAGAACCACAGAGTGGTAGGAGTTGAAAAAGACATCTGGAGATCATCTAGTCCAACCGCATGCTAAAGCAGGTCCACCTAGATCAGGTTGCACAGAACCATGTCCAGAAAGGTTTTGAAAGTCTCCAGAGAAGGAGACTCCACAAGCTCTCTGGGCAGCCTGTCCCAGTACTCTGTCACCCTCACAGTAAAGAATTTTTTTCTTATGTTCAGATACAATTTCCTGTGCTCTAGTTTGTACCCAATGCTCCTTGTCCTATCACGGGGCACCTCTGAAGAAAGACTGGTTCCATTCTCTTGAGACCTGCCCTTTAGATATTGATATGCATTAATACGATCTCCCCTCTGAGTCTTCTCTTCTCCAGGGTAAACGTACCCAGGTCTTTCCTTTCCTCATCAGAAGGATGCTTCAGCCCCTAATCATGTTCATAGCCCTCCGTTGGACTCTCTCCATTAGTTCCCTGTCTCTCTTGAACTGGGGAGCCCAGAACTGGACACAGGACTCCAGATGTAGCCTCCCTAGGTCAGAACAGAGAGGGACGAGAACCTCCCTTGAACTGCTTATTATTTAAAATGTATACAAAAGCAAAAATTAAGCAAGTACCTCTGAGACAGATGGAGTGTTATTAAAATCCTGGCACCTGCTTTAAACATACTCAAACCCAGGAAAAAAAAAAGGCAACAAAATTAAACAAATTTATAAATAAAACAAACCTAAATGTCCTGTATGGTGAGGCGAATTTAGCCTGCTGTTCTATATGTATTTGAGAGCATAAAAAACTAGTGTTCTTCATCTCAGAACATTAAAGTAACTCTTAGGCCGGATACCTGGATGTTTTGTGCAGAACCAAGCATGTTGGCATTATATAATGAAATAATAATAGTTTTGCCTCTCTGTCTAGTGTTTTTACCTCGGGTTCCTTGTGAAATTAAGTTATTCAGGTTCCTTTCAGGTTCAAAAGAATTTACAAAGCCCCATACAAACTGATACATCTAATTTCTTCTTAATTTTTTTTTCTGTATGTAATGTAAGAATGCAGAGGAAATAATTATTATTTTAAATGTTCCATTCACATTGCTCTGTTCTGTTGAATATTTCACTTTCTGCTTTCAAACACTAGTAAGCTATTATGGTAGTTCTGCTATTGTCATACCCCCTGACTGGAAAACTGTGGGTGGCATTCATCTCACCTACCTTTGACATAGCTCATGCCGATGTACATAGGCTGAAATCATTGCTCTAGTCCCACTTTTGTAATCACTCGAGCAATAAATGCTTTAAGATTTTGTTTCATCTGAGTCATTTTATGATAGGTGGAACAGACTTCATTCATTGTTAGTTACGTTAACTTAATCTTCATGGACTGAGTCAGATACAGAGGTTACTTTTCATTCCATGGATCCTTCTGTGTGAGAGAACCAGTTTATGATGGCTGTACCTGAACAGCTATCAGAACCAAGTATGTTCGCTTTCTGGAGCTCCTATGAACTCAAGTTTCCAGTTCCTTGGTGTTTCATAGGCACTCAAGAAAATTTGTGGGAGAGGAAAAATTTCAGTTGTTCCATTCCATTTTTAATCCTTTTCCTGAGCTCTGCTTGTCACATCACTGCAAACTGAGCCCTGGGAGACTGTGTCCCTGCACCATTGCCTTCTTCAGATTCATGTGTTATTCAAACCTACATCATGAATGTGAAAACAAAAAACAACAACTACAAAACAATGTAACCTCTTGTACTTCAAAGTATTTGTATCCAAGTTTAAGAAGAAAAACACTTGTTCCTTAGTGATGTCTTGTTCTGCATCTCCAGACCCCACCTGGAAAAATGTCCAGTTTTGGTCTCCGCAATAGGAAGACTGGACAAGGTCCAAAGGAGGGCCACAGAGATGATCAAAAGACAGAAGAAAATACCCTGTGAGGAAAGACTGAAGGTCTTCAGTCTTATCTCCCTGGCAAAGAGAAGGCTCAAGGGGGACCTCATCACAGTATTCCAGTACTTAAAGGGCAGCTACAAAGAGGAAGGAGGCGCTCTCTTCACAAGGAGCCACGTGATGAAGACAAGGGACAGTGAGTGGAAGTTACATCAGGAGAATTTTTCTCTTGACACAAGAGAGAAATTTTTTACAGTAAGGACAACTTCTCTGGGGATGTGGTAGAGTCTCTCTTGCTGGAGATATAAAAAATGTAATGGGACAGGGTGCTAGCTAATCTCACCTAGGCTTTTTGCCACAGAATGTTGGACCAGATGATGTCTTCATGTCCCATCCAACCCGAGCTGTTCTATGGTTCTATGACTGATCTGAAATTTATGGCAGTATTGTCTTGGGTGTGATAACCAAGGGTAGGTGTGAATTCCTCAAGCATAACTATGAGGAAAAATAGGTGAGTTCAAACATAATTTATTTTGTATTGGTGAGTTCATGGAGACTGGATTTGTTATGAGCCCTATTAAAACAGACAATACAGGACTCATTCAGCTGAGATATTTTTGAATTTTGAGTTACACATTGGATTGACATTTTAAAAAAATATGTCATATATCCTGAGGAAAAAAAAAAGTGTTTCACAGCCCTTTAAAAATACTACAAAAAAGGCCGAATTTAGTCATAGGCCTTTTAAAAATCTTAATGGAAAATGTAAAGTAACTCAGCAATAAACATCTGCTATTTTCATTATTTTTCTAAATGCACTTTTAGAAAGAAAAATACACAGAATTGGCTTGGTCTCTGTGACTACATGCAGAGGATAATGAGGTTTACCTCTTTACTGTCATTTACGACACCCAGAAATACCCAATGGCACTATGATGGGCTCCCCAACGAGCAGAGAGCTTTTTATTCCAAGACACAGGGTCTCAGTCACTTGGGGCAACCCTGCAGTTGGACAGCCAAGAAAGGCTATATTCTTTCAGTGTAAGATCTGATGGACTACTGATTTATTTTTCTCACCTCCCCCCCGTCCCAGTGTACTTTGTTTACTTTTGCCCTTTTAGAATGATTCAGTAAATTTGTGTTTAGTGTATGGAAACTCTTTTCTATGGCCTTTCATTTAAAAAACCCCTTCATTTGCTAAATCCAGCTCCACAATTTATCTCCTTTCTCCAAACTCTCTGTTTTATAATCTCCTATGAGATTTGTCTGTCTTTTATTAAATCTTTATTTACATATAAAGGAAGACCTATACAAATTCTTGGACAGATCTATGCTCATGATCTAAAATTAATATAATTGAGATCTGCCCTTGATATTTTTTTTTTTTGATAGGAACTGGAAAAAAAATGAACACTGTTAACATGTAACTTTCTGTAAATTTAAAAGCTCAAGGAAGCCTTTTGCCTGTGTTGGTGATAATTCTGTAGGCAATCAAACCAGTATTTTTGGAATACTCTAGTTAGTCATGAGACTTTTTTATTTACCCATCTCTACGGAGATGGTAGTTGGCATTAACCACGCTTTTTAGTCAGCATTGCAACACCAACGTATTCCTTTGACTGCATGTCCCACGGTGTAAAGTTGTGGCTCAAGCCTTACAGCGGATGGATTTACTCTAGAAAGAAAAGGGAACCCGTGTTGTGGCACACTGCCTGTAGAAGGGCCAGAATTCTTTTTTACCTCAGTGGGTTTTCTGTCCACAGCAAAACCCTGCGCTGCCTTTTACACCGTGAAGTTGCTGAGCTGGTGGTGCAGTTTCCATCAAGCAGCTACTCGCTTTGTTCTACTTGGTGATGTGTTTGCTTCTCAGTTGTGTTGAAGCGTGGAGGCTGCTTTCTGCTGCTGCTTTTAGGCATTCGCCTTGGTCTCCTGGGTGACATTCACTTGCAGCTCGTGAAAAAACAGGAGTCAAATAGCTATTATCTATATGATACTGTTTTGGGGTTTTTTTTTCACCCCTATTTGATTAACAAAGGTGAACAATGATTGTTTTGAGGTAGAAAAATCCCCTTCATTAATATTTAAAAAATGTAACTCCATATGAAGGTCCTTCTGTATTCCCTTTAGATTTTCCCCTACATCTGTACAACTCCTATGTCATATGAATAAAATATCTTACTAAGAAAGAAACACAATTACAAAATGTACCTTTTGTTTTCAATTTGGTCGTTGATGTTAATGAACTTTACAACTAATAACATGGCTTCAGGTTTAACAGGTAAGTTAACAGCTGGCCCATGTATGGCAGTTGTCTGTGACTATTCTTGGTTTCGCTCACCAAGTGATTGACAAACTTCTCTGTAAACCTTGAGGCTGGAGTGCACAGTGGCTTATAATCTGTCACAGTGAGAATGCACAGAAGCGTTTGTGTAAAAGAGGGTAAAATTCTTTATTGAAGAAACTCTCTTCTTAAGAATTTAATACTTAAACTGTTACATACTCGGGTATTTTAACTAATGGGGAAAAAAATCTGATTTATTTTTACCTACTCTGTTTGAGTTAAATTTTCCGTAAGATGGACATTTAATACTAGATTTCTGGCCTAGATGTAAGTGCACCCATAATCCTGTAAGTATTTTTCTGACATTATCTGTGAAGTGAAAGGGAAGTCATGAATATGCTTTCTTGTTCTTCCATTAAAATATCTTATGTAACGTGTACACTTCAGACTATACATACATTATGATTTTCTTTTTTCATAGAACAGTTACTGTATAATAAAAATTGATAATTTTTGGACATTTCAGTTTAGTTTACTTTGAATATTGATTAGGTCTTTGATGAGCAGGGAAGTCTGGTCAAGAAATAGCAGCCCTTTATTAAAATTCATTGTAAAAGATATATGAAAAAAAAATGAATCAGTTTAGATACTGAATGTCATGCTGGTCTGACACAATATTAAGTGTTAATTTTCATTGTGTCAATAAATATAGTGATATGTAAAACCAAAATACAGTACCTCCCCAACCCCAAGCTTCCTCATTGCTGATAAGACCCTATCTATCTAAAAGTATATGCTGCCCTTCATGTTTGGGTGTTCCCATAGGTAGTGAGGAGCGTGAGCAAGCGCCGTACCTGGGTTGTTGAGTCCTTATCTAATGTGCTGCTGGAGGGGCTCTGAACTGTAGTGAGAGGGGAAAAAAAAAACCCCAGGGTGTGAGAGTTGGAACATGATGAGTGTGCTGGGTAAGGGAAATTCTGTGGAAATGGGGCTTAATGTTTTACCAGTGTCTTTAAGTTACTTCTTACAAAGAAAAAGAGGCCACAGACTTGTCCTTGATTTCATTGGCTCATAGGAGTAGTCTAGGTACAGCACAGATTTCTGTAATAAGTGGCACACAAGCAAGCAATGTACCTGGCCTCATGTCTGAGACTATTTCAGCTCTCTGGCATGAGTGACCAAGTGTGTACCCAGTGCAGCTCTGTGATAGGAAGCTATATTTGGCACACACTGATAGGGATATATGGTATAGTATCTAGATGTAGAGAAGTGTCATTTTGTCTCCCCTAAGTGGAAGTACATAAATATTTATGAAGACACTCATAAAAATTAAATGACAAATCAATATAATTATTCTCATTGTTCTGTGTGTCTTTTTATAAAAATAGAGCTAATGCCTGCATTTGTCGTAGTGTAGTGCATGGAAGAGGCAAAGACTGAAAAACCAACTTTAGATCATTTTAACCCATCTTGCACTGCAGTAGGACTGTTTACCTAAATCATGCTGAATTTATATTTGCCTAATCTGTTCTTAAAATTCAGTTTTCGTAGAGTCCTTGTCTATTACATTGTTACAGTTCATAGTTTTCCTGAAATTAATCTTATTTTCTGGAGTTTTATCTTCATTCTCTCTTCATATCATTATCTTCTTTCCTTGTGGATGTGCAGGACAATTGATAGCTCTGTTTTTTTTTTTTTGTAATGCTTTATGTATTAGAGAGCTGTTACCATGGCTCACCTCAGACTTTGTCTTTTTAGAATGAAAAAATCTTAATTCCTGTAGTCCTTTTTAATAAATTATACATTCAGAAACTCTTGTAATTGCTTCTGCTTTCTGCAGATTCCTCCTAGTTTGTCTTTTGCAGAGTGACATTTACATTTTAACAGCAGTATTATAGTCCTGAATTGTATTTAGACCATCATCATCTTTATCACTCTCTTCCCAATTTCTACATAGGCAAAAATGAGCTAATAGAAAATAGGACTCTGAAGAAATTTCTGAGAAACCATCTAAAAGGTGGAATACACTTAAGGTGGCTGAAACAGGCATTTCCAAAGAAGTTGTTTACTGTTTGTAGTGAAGTGATTGTGTGAATGCCTCTGTGATGTTAATTGGATTCACTAATGCAACTGATGTCAGGAGAAGTTACAATCATCACTAATTGGTGCTGCCACTAGGGTAGCAGTCTATGAACATGGTAGTGTCAATAGTGCATTAGGAGGGACCATAGCTGCCCAGGATGGTGGGTCCTGTCCAGCAGCTGGACAACTGCCAGTATCTGAGGAGACCTAAGGTTCATGTGCAGTTATTTCTTCTTGGTTCTGCTGGTCCATGGGACAACTATGCATTTCTCGACACCTAGGTGTCTTTTTTAATCTGTTAAATGAAGATCCTAATATGTGCTACACTCATGAAAAACATTATTCTTGAACTATTAGTGAAAACTAATTTGTATTCTGTTTGTTCTTACAAACGTGTTTTGAATTTATATGGCAGGATATATATGTATTAAATAAATTTAAAAAATAAATAAATGACGTAGTCATGCATTGGCAAACTTGCACAAGTTTGAATGTAGCTTTATTTCAAGATAGTGTGAAACAGTTGGTAACTAGGCACCTGTATCATCTGTTTAAAATGTACATTCATTGGAGGGTGGTTGGAACATTGTGAGGACCGTTTAATTGCACACTTGCATGTTTTGAAAATGGTACAGTGGAAGCACCTGAAATTAAAGGGTGGATGTGGCACTGTATCAGCTTCCTGTATTAAAAAGTGTTAAACCCCTGCCCTCCCCCAAAAATCAGAGAGAAACAGCTCAAAATGCTGGGAGGATTACATGTTTCAGAAGCAGTCTTCTGATGAGAACTACAATTTAATTAATTTACTGGGTAATTAGTGATCTGACTGTCCAGTAAAGGTGAAATGTCAAGGCGCTTTCTCTGGAGTCTCTGCTTCTAAGAGGAGAGAAGAGAACTCTGCCAGTATTGCTGGAAACCAACGTTCTGCAAAGTATGCTTGAGAACTTGAGAACCGAAGTGAGAAAATATTTTAAAAATATTTTAAACTTTCATAACTGCAAATACACCATCAGCGTGCAGTTCAGTCTCTATTTCAGTCATGTAACTTGCCTAGCTTGTTTCTTGTTGTGTGCTGAGTGGTACAGGTTGATCAGCAAAGCATGCAAGACTGCTCTTAGATTCAGTAAGTATGAAAATTTTGGATGTCATTCAAGCAACCTCTGGATTCTCTGTATCTACAATTTTATATCCAGACACATCAAATATTAATGCAATAACATATTATGCATTTGTATTAAGCATCTTTTCCTCTTTACTCTTTTGACTAATATACAGAAGAAATGTGCACATGCTATTTGATGATCTTCTTTATGCGATAGATAGATCCCATATCTTGGGGACTACTCTGTGGAAAAGTCAAAGATCTGAAATCCCCCATGAGGACAAGATCACGTGAACATGAATCCACTCCTGTCTGTCTGTAGATGGCCTGCCTCATTTGCTCAGTCTCCCTAGTCAGGTGGACCGTAGCAGATGCCCACTATGATAGCACCTTCTCTTGCCTTCCCTTGAACCCAGAAGCTCTGACCCATAAGCTCTCTGTCAGTCCTTCACCATCCCCAGGCTGAGCTCCATGTCTGTGGTCTGCCCTCAGCAGACTGGTAAGGTGGTCTCAGGGCAATATGGAAACATGGTTACCAGGCTTTCATTTCTGGCTTCTTTGGTCTCTTACTGGTTTTGGAGTTGAAAGAGAGCCTGGCATCAGGTCCTTTGCCTGACTCCTTTATCTACATGTTCTGTGGCTTGTGTTCTGATGACTTGGTGTGCAGAGGGTGCCAGAGTGAAGGTGTGAGCTCCGTCCACAGTTGCCATCTAGTTTGAGGGACTTAGTTGCTTGAAATCATGAGGTGTACACCCTTACTGCTGTGATCACTCCCCAGTCCAGTAGTTTCTGCTTCTTCACCTCATGACATCTCACCCACCTGCATCCAAAGGATTTTTGCCTTTGACACGTGGGGCAGTGAATGTAGTCTGAGCCAGGAAGATGAAGTGAGGGAGTAGTACGTGCTGCTCCGTGAGAAGACACTGCCATCTCTATGTTTCTCCTCCTATCTCTTTTCCAAAATGAAGGCCTGCTGTCCTGGGATCAGTACCTGGTATTTGTGGCTTTTAGTAAGACAAGCCATCTAGAGTCAGGTTCAAAACAGGTACAGGATCTGATCTGGGTTATGGCTTTTGTAGTAGATACATCTTAAAATCCAGGTAGCTGGTTTCTCTTGAGATTTGAGAACTCAAATAGGACTTAGAGATTGTCTGAATGAGATAGTCCCACCTAAAGCTACCACAGTGCAGATCCTGCAGCAGGACCATGCCTCGCTGTTCACCTGTGCAGGCACAGCAGTTTTGACCAGACACAGCCTGCCTGTGATCATGTCGCTTTGCACTGAGAGATTTACCCATCACAGGCTTGTATCAGCACTGTGCCCAGTGTCCAAAATATACAGGGCCTCCCCATGCTGTGGGCTCAGATGGATCTAGGAGAAGGTCCCATGCAGTCAGAAAGTAGCAGAGAGGATGCCTGATTTGGTGAGCTGGTTATGAATGTGATCTGGTTTGAGTGAGAACAGAACTAATTCTGTTCAGTGATTTCACTTTTCAGCTCAGTTGTTCTAACTGCACTGTCTGAAATGAGCAGCCTGTTTTCCCAGGCAGGGGCTGCTTCCAGCAGGGATAACACCCCATGTTTGGGGTTAGTCCCAAGGGCTGCTGTGCAGACCAAGGGCACTGCTGGGTCTTGTGTACCACGTTGGGGGTGCAGGAAGGAAAAGGCTGCAGCTGTGGGGAGGAGCGGCCAGGACAGGTGACCCCACACTGACCAAGGAGGGATTCCAGCCCGTAGATGGCATATTTGGTATAAAGCTGAGGGATCAGGAGGGTCTTGCCTTCTTGGCCCGCTTTGCCAGCTTGGCTCGGGTCTTCTTCTGGTTTCTTCTGAGGAGCATTCAATGAGGACTCTGTTCTGCCTTCTATCCTGATCGGTGTGTTCCTGAACCTGGTACCAGAATCCAGCTCCTGAACACAGTTCCTGTTTGCTGTTCTGGTTTCCTTTTTCTAATTGCTAAGTCTCTCTCCCTCATTCCCTTTCCCTTCCCTTTTGGGGATGGCGGGGGGTTAGAACAGGGCATCTGTTATATGTCTAGTGGGGTGCCCTGACCCTAAACCATGGCAGAATGGTTGTCGGTTTTGGTTTTAAAGATACTGCTCTGTGACCTTGGCCAAAAAAATTCTCTGAAAGTTCTTTAACTGCAAAATATTGCTTGTCTTCTAGAGGTGGGAATACCATAGAGGGGGCTTGTTCGGAAAGCTTATTTACATTTTTATTTAAAAAAAGACAATACACTCTTGCCTCTGTCCTCCTACGCACATCAAAAAATGAACAGGACTTTGATCTTGCCGTGACTGAGGTATGCAGGCTCTTGTTCTCTGCAAACCAGGGCATTGCATCAGCAGCGTGGAGCAGAGCCGAGTCCTGGTCCCTCGAACAGGGTGCTAAAGTGCTGCTTAGCAACATGTGCCTGCCAGCGCCAGCGGCCGCCCCAGCCCATGGAGACTGCCGGGGAGATGAGTTTTCAAAGTGAGATCTTCTATTTCAATATTTCTTACAGTGTACAGATAGCTGGAAAAGAGGGCAGTGGGCAGAATGAAAGCAAAGAAACTGTGGAGGAGGAATGAGAAATAAAGGAAGGGTGTCAAGGCTCTGAAGGAGAGAGGATCCAAGGAAAAAGAAGAGAGGAAAATTGGAGAAGGAAAACTGCAGGATGTAAGAGGGGATGTGATTAGAGATATCATCAGATGCTGAGAACTATAATGGCTAGAAGAGGATCTTTAGGATGAATATTTGGGGATAAAGTCTTACCAAAATGAAATATTGAAATAAGTTGGTACAACAGTGATGATGGGATTTCTGTATTCTTTCCTTCACCTCTTTTCAGAATGTATTCAGAAACAGTTAAATACAATTATGCAGTTATTATACATAATATTGTTCACAGTAAAATGGCACAGTAGCCCTTATTAGGAAAGAATTAGAAAAAATAAGCAAGTTCTGTGCTTCTCAATGCACAGAGAGAGTTATCATTTCTCTTTAAGGCAGCATTGAATTAGTCTGTGTCACTGGAAGTGATTTCTGCCCTTTTCTGTATAGACACAGAGAAGTTAAGAGTTTCATTTATCATCAGAATTTTGTGGGTATGATAAATTGTGGAGTTGACAACATTACCCTTTTCTTTCCAGCTTCCTTAGCAGCTACAATTGCATTTTCCTTCTCCGTTTTGCTTCTGTGCTGCTTGAAAATACTGTCTACTCTCTTATCCTTAATATTATACCTAATTCTCTGTTTGACAGTCTCTTCTTTGGTCTCCTTTACTCCCTGGAAATTGCACTTCAGACTTGGTAACAACAGTTTTTACCTGCCCACAATGTAATAGACCTTTTTGCACTTGTCGTACCTTGCTGTTTCTGAAGACATCAGAGCAAGTAATCACTCGCATGGGAAACGCTTTTTTCCTTCAGGATGTAGGGGTTTTTTTTCTCTTTCTTTTTTTCTTTCCTTTTTTTTTTTTTTTTTTTTTTAAATTTTTTTTTTTTTTCTCCTCCCCCACCCCCCCCCAAGTTTGGTATGGTTTTTGCCAGCACTTATGGTATCTTCTAGTGCCTTATGTGCTGTTTTATTTACAATGTAGGGAAAGAGAAGTTCCATTGGGTCTGTCCTTGTCTAACTTGGTAGCTCATCCTCAGGTAACCTCATCTCAGTTTGGGACTTTATATACTAGGTGTGCACAAGGGTTTAATAGATCTTTCCCTCCTTACCTCAGACTTTTCTGCATGGCATTCTGCCAATACAATGTAAACATGGCAAAACCTGTCCATCTCTTTCCCCCATGCTCTTGTACTTCTGCGCTTCCTTGAGGGCCACTGGCTTCACCTTCCTGCCCTGCGTAAGCAAAACTGTGGTATGTAACTTTGACACCTCTTCTACCTCCCTCAGCTTGGTACCGTTCCCTACTGCATTTTACTCATTGCGTCTCCAGTAGTGTTCTCCTTGTTTCCTCTTCTGTTTCAAAACTGTTGACTTGGCTTTGGTGGTTGGTTTGTTTATCACCTTTCTGTTATTTGAATGTCCAGATCTCCATCTCTTCTCTGTCCAACCTTTCTAAATGTGACCAGGAGCTGCTCTGTTGTACCTGCTGGATGATAAGTAATTATCATTCCCTTCACTTCCGTCCTTGTCTTCCAGGTTTTGATTCCATTCTCTTTCAAATCCCCTCTTTGAGAACAAGCATTCAAGAGGACCTTTATCCTGGCTTTTCTGTTGCATCTTCACTAAGGCTTACTTTAAGAAGTAAAATGACTCAGAAAATACAGAGAGTAAGCAAAACTAACCCTTTCTTACCTCGTACAAATACAGCATCCCTGCTTTATTCTATCTTCCAACTGCATTGACCTTCATTACTGCTGCTTCTTCTTGTGTCTGTATTGTTTATAAAGAACTGTATCAAGGATTGAGTTTTACCTGTAAAGTACTGCCATAGAATCATAGAATGGTAGGGGTTTGAAAGGACCTCTGAAGATCGAGTCTTGAAAGTCTCCAGAGAAGGAGACTCCACAACCTGTCTGGGCAGCCTGTTCCAGGCTCTGGCACTCTTACAGTGAAGAATTTTTTCCTCATGTTGAGGTGGAACTTCCCATGTTTCATCTTACTACCATTACCTCTTGTCCTATCACAGGGCACAAGTGAAAAGAGACTGGCCCCTTCTACTTGACAGCCACCCTTCAGATGTTTGTAAACATTCATAAGATCCCCTCTCAGTCTTCTCTTTTCCACGCTAAACAGCCTGAAACAGTCTTTCCTCATCAGAGAGATGTTCCGATCCCTTCATCCTCTTTGTAACTCTCCATTGTATTCTCTCTAGTATTTCCCTGTCCCTCTTGAACTGGAGAGACCAGGACTGAACACAATACTTCAGATGTGGTTTCAGTAGTGCAGAGTAGAGGGGGAGGAGAACCTCCCTCAACCTGCTGAACACACACTTCTTTATGCAGCCCAGGACACCACTGGCCTTCCTGGCCAGAAGGGCACCATTGCTTTCCCATGGGTAACTTACTGTCCACCAGGATGCCAAGGTCCCTCTCTATGGAGCTGCTTTCCAGGAGGTCTACCCCTAACCTGTGCCAGTGCATGGTGTTGTTCCTCTCCAGGTGGAAGACTACACTTAACCCTGTTGAATTTCATTAGGTGTGCCTTTGCCCAGCTCTCCAGTCTGTCCAGAATTAGCTGGAGATCTGGATGCTGTGGGTGTTACATAAAGAGAAGTTGGGGACAAGGATTTAGCAAATTTAGTACATCTTGAAATAGGATACTTTTCACTGTTTGACATTGACAGATTCTTTTTTATCTTTTTTTTTTTTTTTTTAGTATTTCATTAGCATTTTGTTCATTTAATGGAATGACTGCTGCATTATGCACCTTGTAATGGAACTATATGGATTTTAAGCTGTTTTTATTGTTTAGATCTTTTTTTAGAAATAGTATTTTCTATTTAGCTTGCTGCTAATGACATGTTTATATGTTCTCATCCAGTCGTTTCCTCAGTTGTTAAGCTTTGCAAGCTGAATTTTCCTAAGTCACATGAAGTGCAATAACTTTATTATTGAACTCTGAGATGTCCTTGGGTGCTATGTGAAATAGTGTTTCACTTGCAGACTGTATTAAGAATGGAAGGACTTCACAGTAAGTTCTGCTCAGTTCGAATGGCTCTTGCTACATGTGGACAAGAGATTATAAACAGTGTAATATAGTTGAATACTTGCATTTGTTTCAGGTGGTAATTCCTGCTGAAAAATAGAGTATCTATTTAGGGTTTGGGTAGACTGGTGTGGAGATACCGGGGAAAGGCTACTTCTACATGAAGGACAGCAAGAAAGGCTAGAGAAAAGCCTGAGAAGAGTCACAAAACACAACTGTTTCTTGAAGTGTGTGGAAGGTAAGGGAGCTGATGAAAATGGGAAGGCTGATCCACACATTTTCTGTCAGCATTAAACCATGCAGAAGCAAGATGTCTGTATTGGAGGTCAAGATAGCTTGAAGCTAGAGATGGCCTTAAAAGAGTAGCATAGGGAAAAACCAGGTGAAAAATCAGGCAGAAATAGAGTCAGGCTGCAACATGCATGAGAATAGTTTTGATCTGCAGTAAGCTGTGTTGAACACGCACATTTTTGTTTAATGCACATTTAACAGGCATATTTTACCTAGCCAGTAATCTTTGTGTGTTGTGACTGTGAGATGTGTATACCTGAGAGTTACGGTTTCACTAATACACGAGGCAAAATCAAGGTGTTGCTTTAACTTTTATTTTTGCTGTTGCAGGTATACTGACTGAATTTGTTTTCCAGTTTTGAATAGTTTTCCAATATAAGAGCTAAGTTCACCTTTAAAGTACGCAAGGAATGGAATTTTCCAGTCAGATTTTCCTTGCAGTGAAGTATTTCATCTCCCACACACTGTAGTAGTATTATCTTCACAGTCCTACGCAGGGTATGCCTGATCTGTTTCTTCATCTTGTCATGCTGAAGCAGGGGCTGAGGTGTAGGTTTAGATGTCACTGTACAAGTACATGTATTTGCATCATTCCGGTGGCTTTTTGAGCTGTCCATCTCAAAAGAACAATTTAAATATTGTGTCAGTATCTCTACAAGAACATAAATGTGGAATGGTGGGAAATGGAGGTAGTAAGATAAAGTCCTGCGGAATTCATTTGTGTGCAAGATGCTGTAAAATGCAGGGCCTACTTATTTATTGTCATAATAAATAGAAAAAAGTCCACACCCAGAGAGGAATTGCCACTCGGTAATCAGAATTTTCAGGCAGTGATTCAAATAAGCCAAGACATTCAAAGTCTTGTGCTTTCAGTTTTGTATCGTACTCCAAGCTATCATCAGCTGGTTTTAAACGTGGTAGAGAAAGTAGTTACTTCCATGTCAACCACGGTAACAAGTGTGGCTCTGTCTGCAGTGTCTTGGGAACTTCTCATTTGATTTTTAGTGTTCACATTCTGAAAGTGATTTTGAGTTGACTTTGAACCTGGAATAGTGTGGGTTTTTTTTTTTTTTCCCTTCTTGTATCCTAAAGTTACCACAGCTTGCAGAGAAGACAAAGCAAAGAAGGGCAGACTAGTGAATGGCTAACTCCATTTTTTGAATGTGATGTTTGCATTGTATTGTTGGATACCACATATGTGCAGTGGAAGTTCTTGGAAAGCCTGCGGTGTCTTGAATGATAAAGGTTTAGAAAATATGTGTATGTCTATAGCTGACCTGCTATGAGAAAAGCTGAAAAGCTGCTGCTCCTGCTGGGTATTGCTTACTGCTGGGTGCTCAGCAGTTGGTACAATAGGTTGTATTATTTCAGTAGGGGCAGAGCATTTGTAAAAGTTTCTAAGGCAGTCTTATTGAAATGAAAACAGTTCCTTTTGTTTCTTTTTTTTTTTTTTCCCCCTTTGAGGGGAAAAAAAAAAGAGATGAAGACAGTTGTGGTATTTTCTATTTTTTTTTAAACTCACTTTGAATGCTTACGACTTCAAACTTTCTCCAACTTCTTGTTTGCTGTACTCAGAACTTGTTTCTGTGAATCTTTAGAAATTATTCTAATTGTAATCAGCTGTATTGCTGGAAAACTTGTGTTAAATACTTGCTGCGTGGCTGTGATTTATGGTAACTGCTACAATTCATGGCTTGATACTGGCTGGGGGTATCAATAAGACATTGTAAGGGTGTTATTTCACTGAGCTGCATTTGACTGTCTTCCAGCTACTCTCATTTTCAACTGATGTCAGAGAAGTACAAGGTTTAGCAGGAGCGAGATAATGTTACAGCCTTGTTACAGCAACTAGATGCATGGGCCAAACTAGCTGCTGCATTTTGCCTGGGAAAAAAAGTGCAAAATTATGTCTTTTAACAAAAAATCATCCACAAAACTAATGGAAATTGTGCATGTTCCTCTTAGGGCAAATTCTGATCGGAGTAACTACTCTGTGACAGCAGTGGTGAGATAAACATGGTTGTCTGTTGGTGTAAAAGGAATGTGCCACCACAGTATCAAACATAACAGCTTCAGTTTAAATGCTTGAGTTATCTCTGTATGTTTGGCACAGTTTTAGTCTTACTATTTCCAGCTGTTTAGCACTGAGCAATAATTTTTGAGATTGTTGGATGCTGTAAATTAGAGTGCTGCCTTTCTTGTTTGGATCGGTTACAAAGGAAAAATAAGTATCTCTACTGAAATGCTTATTCAGTAAGTTAATGTAATTTAACAATATATTATGCAAAAGAAGCCAAAAATCAAACTAGAGGATTATTTAACAATTAATGAGTCTTTTGTAAATAAGCATTGGGAGAGACTGGAGATGGAGAGACTGGAGAAAGAGAAGTGTTGCTTTCCCCTCAGATTTCTAATAAAATTATTTCGTGATGATTTAAAATACAAGATGGAATCACTTCTTAACATTAATTTTGTCAAGTTTGAAAGAATGAAGAATCCAAGAAAGTTATAAAACAGTTGATGACATCCAGAAAAAGCTATGCGTAAAAGGTCAGAAAAATTTTGTGTGATTCAGTGTATGAATAATACATTATTTTTCAGAGAATATTTTATGAAGTGATTGTCCTTTGTTATGTTTATGTGTGAGAATTGGGTTTTGTCACCGGCAAGAATAATTCATTTTCCTGTAGCTTTTTCTTAAATGCTAATTTATTGCTATGAAGGATGCCAAAGTGACAGATCTGAAGAATGAAGCCCTCTATTTATCTTCTGAATGGATGGAGCATGAGTAGCAGTGAAGCCTTTCTCATGCTCTTTTGCCAGTGCGCCGCAATCTTTTTACCATGTCCTGAGCATATTTTTACCACTGAGAGGTGCTTATTCATTCCATAGTTTCCCTAATGGACTACCAAGGGTATCAATTAGTGACAAGTGAACAGTAGCTTTACAGCTTGGATACCTGCCCAGTAGGAAGAGAAACTACCAACTCTTTCACATAGGCTATAGGACAACGATCAGGGTAGTGAATTAGTGTCACTGAAGATAGGAGCTGTTTGCAGTTGAGCAAAGGGAGGACAGAAAGATCCTGTGTTTACTACTGAATGCCTTAATGTGTAGAAAAGTATTCCAGTTTAGCTCACTTGTCTTTACATCATGGAATAATTATTTTACCTGTGACGCTAAAATTGCAGTACTGCAGATGCTGCAGTAGAGGAAGAAATGAATAATAGATGAAATATTTTTTCTTGTGTGTTCTCAGTGCCCTTTTGCCTACTCTTATGAGCTTGGTATGAGTGGACCAGTGCTTTGAAAGACTTAGGACTAGAAAATAGGATTATGGTGGTTTAGAACTAGCATTTATAGTCCAATTTTATTTACAGTGTTGTGTTTTGCTTGGTTACGGGTACTGAATTTAATTCTTTGGTCCTGCCAACATCCAAATAGAAACAAGAAAAAATACAGCAGAAAAGAGCACGATAAATTGGAATCTTGTATAAAATATATCTAAGACAAGCAATTGTAATTCAGATTAGTCTTCTTGAGCATTCAGGTAATACAGCTTCCTGTGTTCTTAGCAATGTTCCTCTGCCTAACACCACACCACACCAGTTATTCTACAGCAGATTTGTTCCTGTGCATCTTGTCCAGGCTTGTCCAGACTTGCACATGGAGTTTGAAATCCTCTTAATTCCATCCTTCTTCCAGCTTCTCTGTTGTCAGGCTTGTGCTCAAAATGCAGGCTCAATTCTGCCCGCTTGCACTGGTCTTGGCTTATACAAAACCCAGTGCATTGCCCCAGAGAGAAGCTTGCATGGCCTGTGTTTCACAGGACTTTATAGTAAGAGTGACTGTATGGGCATGCTTAGGAAAGTGACGTTTAATTAACAAGGCGGTGAATTTGTAACATATTAATTAAATCAGATTAAACTAGGCCACTTGACTTATGAATGAAAATGTCCACATGGGGGTTTAATGTGTTTTAACTAATGCATTTTATACTCACACTTGAAGTCAATTTGGCTCACCGTTCACAGGTTTCCCTGTGCAGATATGCCTGTAGAATTTTAAACAAAGAAAAGATTCATTGTACTTTCTAATAAAGATATTCCCCTGCTTGGAAAATACATCTACAGGCTTTATCTATCCGTGAATGAAAAAAGTAGAAGGGGTCGAAGCTAGACACTGCACAGAGTTGGTGCTGTGCTACTTTCTCTTGCTCCCAGCACTTTCCATAACTGACAAGAAGGATTTCCAGAGGCAGGTTTCTGTTCCCAAGCAGGCTGGACTCCTGTAGTTCCCTGCTTGTGCACTCTAGCTATCTGTAGGTGAGCATTTAGGATGGCGTGCTCTCATATTTAAGCCCTGTGTAATTTTTTTTTTTTTTTGTGTCCTACCTTCTAAGTAAGAGTCTAAAACTCATTCTGACTGTGTTGACCTCTGTCTCAATGCATATTTAAATACTTCATGAAAAGTTAGAGATCTCAGAGGAAAGAAAGATTAAAGGAGACCACTCCAGAGTATATAGTGATACAGAAACTGATGCAAGATGGTGTCTAATATGGCTTTGTGTCAAAGAAAATTACAGATCTGAGAAGGTGAGGTAGTGTTTCTTAAAATAAGAATATTTACAGTCAATTTTCTCAGAAATTATATTTTAAATTTTTCACCCTTGTATAGAAATGAAGAAACAGTCTCTGCAGCCTTGACTTTTGGTGAAGAAAGTTAGTCAATTGGGAATGAAAATAACATTACTTGTAAGACATAAGATATCATTCTAACGGAACTATTTTTTTTGTTTGTTTGTTTTAGGAGAGAGAGGATACAATTTAATTTGTTGTGTTTTTTGGTTTTTTTTTTTTAAGTAGGTAACTCTGGAAATATTATTACATCATTATGCAGTATCTGAACATGGGTAACATTGGGGATCTTAACTAATACTACTGCTTTCTTGTTTAATAGAAGTAACTAATAAAACACTTTCATATGTCTTATCTGTAGTAGGTATGGTTGTAATCCTTTTAAAAAGATCACAAAAAAAGGCTAAATTGTGTGAAGCATTTAAATGCCAGGCTTTTAAAAAATGTTCTTTTTCTAGTTATCAAATTCCAGTTTTTTTTCATAGTCACAAGTAGCCATGTTTCTCTCTTACAATGTCAGAAATTTTGAAATTCCCATTCTGCTGTCTCCACCAACTCTTCCTTGATTTCACTGTCTCAAAAGACATAAAAATGTTTGTGAGACTGATTTTCCCATTGCTGTCATTTGGGTGAAGAAGGACAACTCCATTTTAACCAACTCTGTTCTAGCAGTGTTCTCATCCACCTTACCTTTTGTTTAAAAGGGAAAGAATGAAATCTCTTATTGTTTAACTGTGTAGCATCCATTTTTCCTCATGTAATTGCAAGGAAGTTGAGTAATAATAACAGGCTATCTAGATAACATCAGCTTTAGTGGGTACCAAACACCACAGATTATAGGCATCTGTTCATAGTAGTTCCTGGCCAGTATCTTTATCTTTAGACTACTTTGGGGTTAGCTGTCTGTTTTTTCACTAATCTCTTCTAGATGCAAAGAGGAGAGTTTATAAAAATTGCTATGCATACACATATTTTAAAAGTTTGTAGTATATGAAATTGCAATTTTCAGCTGTACATTGTTTGTTCTGGAGTCATTGAGCAAATTGTTTGTAAACCTGGCATTAGTTTCGGTGTTTTTGTGACCAGCTTAAGTTGAGCTCAGACTAGACTGCCATTGAAGGTCTCAGTTCTGCCCTCCCTATTGCTTCTTCCGTCACTCTTTTGCTTTCTTCTTGGGATTGGTACTGGTGTTTCTGGGGCTACATGATTGGCACTGATGAAACCAGTGGGGCATCAGATTTACATAGCAGAGTGGTGGGGCAGAGGTGGTGATGGATCCCAGCTTTTGTAAGTAACATGGTGACCTAAACTGATTAAGAAAATGTACTATGGGCCTATTTAAGTTATTTCAATTTCAGCTGAGATGAGGTTGTGGCTTGTAGTTCCTGCCCCAAATTCAAGTGGGATGGTGGTCCATATAACTTCAGTACATGTGAAGATGCTTCAGTCAAAGTGGTAGCAAATAAAAGCTCACCCGATCATCCTGTGATCTTTTTTGACCCTCATGCTATTCATTTCAATATGCCTCTGAGTTATTTCTTCCTCACAAAAAGCATGTGCTGTGTTAGCAGTGAGTTGTTTTCACATTAGGAGGGGATACTGTGTGGAGTGAGCAGACAGACAGGATTTTCTGGACAACCTCAAGAGTAGCTATGGTGAAGTATACATTCTGACTATAAAGGACTATCATCTAGCCAGAACATGGGCTCTAACTACTCTGTGTTCTGTTACTGATCATTCTGTGGCTTGACTTGACCAGATGTGCATACCATAATAGCAGTAATTATAATGGAAAACACTGAGATGATAGCACTGCTTTGAACTATCAAGTTAGACACAATTCTCCTTTCTCTTCCTTCAAATCCAATTAATTCCATCTGCAGTTTCTTCTAATTCCCAGTGGTATTCATGGAATAAAATCTTAAGTTTCTAATCTAAGAACTAATTGTAAATTAATAGCTCTAGTATGTAACAAAGAGAAGGATTAATGCAGGCCCACACATTCACTTTTCCTTTTTGATTAAATTTCTGTATGGGATGGATCTCTCAGGACTGCTAACAAGCTGTAACAGTCAGAAAAGTGTTTATATGGTGATGAGAGAGGTGTGGGGTTTTTTTGATACTCATAGTTCCATTAGGTTTCTGAATTATTTTTTTAATTCTGTGTTATTGTCCTGTGAACAGTCTTTTAATGGTTTTGATGAGTTGCTGTATTTGTTAGTAGGGGCATGGGAATGACTTGGAGTAACTAGATAGTTTTGTGAGAAAATCATTGAGATTTGTGTTTCCTGTTGTTGGTTTGGTTTTGTGTTTAAGTGCTGCCAGAATCAGTTCTAAAATGGAGGGCCTAAAATTTACCATCCTTTTACTATTGGAACAATGTTCCTGAGCTGTATTTTCAATGTCCTGAATTTGTTACCTACTATAATTTCTCATGTCCTTTATATTTGTATAACTCGTATTAGCTTTCTAAATTTCTAAATTTTCTCTTATTAGCTTTCTAAATACTGAAGTGCATTTGCTTGTGGTGCATGAATTTGCATTCATCTTGGAAAGGTAGTATTTTCAGCTGGAAGAGTGCTGATAGCCTGATGATAATTAGTGTCTTCTCTTGTTAATCAGACTGTGCTGCTTTTCTCTTTGTAAATCTCTGCTTTTCATTAGTGGAGATGTCTAGTACTCTATGCAAGCTCTGTATGATGCTGAAGGAAGTATCTGCAGCTTGGTTCTTGTTTCCCCTTTCGCTCTACTATTACTTTGGTCTTGTAGAGACTGTTCTTTATAATTTCCTATATTGTTTTCTATATGTGTTCAACTATACTTGATATTAATAGCAGGTTAGAGCTTTGCTGTCTGCCATGAGATCATCTGAACACTTCCACTGCACTTAACATCCTACCAAAGAAGAAAGAGAACTTCTAGGAGAGAGAAAAGGCTATCTAGAGAGCTGAAGAGACAGCAAACCAGGATTGCTCCTTTTTGTCTTTCTGTGAGGTGTCTAGTTCAGTATCTCTCTTCATAGAATCATAGAATGTCAGGGGTTGGAAGGGACCTAGAAAGATCATCTATTCCAACCCCCCTGCCAGAGCAGGATCACCTAGACCAAGTCACACAGGAACTTGTCTCCAGAAAAGGAGACTCCACAACCCCCCTGGGCAGCCTGTTCCAGTGTCTGTCACCCTCACTGTGAAAAAGGTTTTCCTTATGTTTACCCTAAACCTCTTGTGTTCCAACGTACTCCCATTGCCTCTTGTCCCAACACTGGATGACACTGAGAAGAGCCTGGCTCCATCCTCCTTACACTAGCCCTTAACATATTTATAGACATTAATGAGGTCACCCCTCAGTCTCCTCCAGGCTAAAGAGACCCAGCTCTCTCAGCCTCTCCTCATAAGAGAGATGCTCTGCTCCCTTAATAATCTTGGTGGCTCTGTGCTGGACTCTCTCCAGTAGCTCTATGTCTTTCTTGCACTGGGATGCCCAGAACTGGACACAGTATTCCAGGTGGGACCTCACCAGCACAGGCACTCACCAGCAAAACAGACTTTTCAAGACAGAACTGCTTTATCTTTTCAGAATCACGCATTATGTTGGCATGCAGTATAATAGTGCAGATGCACTATTGCAACTGAAAAAAAGTCTTGTATGAAATTATTTGGGCTTAAAAAAATGCTTCCTTGAACAGGAGTGTTTAGGATTCAGTTTGTTTTCTAACGTTTCACTGTCTTTGTGCTAGTTTGAGAGCCATGCAAATAATTTTTTGCAGGAGACCTCTTAAGCTCGATGACAAAAGTTGTTAAATTTTCTTAGCATCCGTATCACGTGTTTTCTCAAAAGAGTTGTAAAAGTAGATGTAAACACTAACACACATTCAGTAATCCAGTGGCTCAATTCTGCCTCTCATTTTTCTTTCGTTGCTCCTCTGGTGCAAAGAGGTCTCAGCCTTCCTGAACTGACATCTGGTGGGTTTTGCTGCTGTGGAGTGGAGCTCTGGAGTGCTGGAGCAGAGTTGCCTCTTCTGTGCTCTGATGACTGAGCTGTGCCCTTAGGGAGAAAGGATGGGATTTTGAATTTATCATTTCCAGTTAATTCCGAGCTACCAGACTGGCCTTTGGAGTCTCTGGATTTTTAAATAGTAACATCATGAAGGCCTATTAGAATAGTTAGGAGGAGCCAGACAGCATTCTTTGAGGCTTCTTAAGCTGTTAGTGAACAGTCTGCCTTTATTAAATCCAGTTAACTGCCCTGTTCAGTTGGAGATGCTGGCTGTTCTGAAGGAGGCTCACGGAAGGGGCTGTGAAGCCTTTCTTGGGTGGAGGGATTACAACTTTGTCTGCAACTAGTGGCTCAGCCAAATGTCTAAACAGATTGGTTTACAGCTGATTAAAAAACCTTTCTTTTCTGATGGTGATAATCAGTCAACAACTCTTTTCAGACCCATCAAACTGGAGCCGGTATCCTTGGTCCTGACCAGTTTCAATTCAGACCCAGACTTGGGATGAAAAGACATTAGTATCATCGAACAATGTTGCCAATGAGTAGTGGACAAACATGTAACTACCTTTCTCTGACTTGCTTAAAGAATGTGATACTTTGAGATACTGATGACTCTCCTTATTGGTAGTAACAAGGGCTTTACTTTGCAATAGGAAGGGAGAGACTGTTCATTAATAGCAGATGGTTCATTTTTACTGCTAAATAATTAGAACAACTACTGCAGCTGTTAGGATTCAGATCACCCCTCTCCCTGGAAAGGGTTTTCGCTTTGTGTTGTGGCTAGGAGAGCAAGCAAACTCAGAAGTTTTGGGCAAGGAGAAAGCTATGCTGCTATTGCTGATTTCTAAGTGCACAGCAGACAAATGCTGCCTAATTAAAAAAAAAAAAAAAATTTGTAGCCCTGACATTGAATTAGTACGAAGTCCATACAGGACATTTAATGTGTAGTAGATGGAGGGGATGCTGCTGCTTATTTCTTAACAACCTTCGCACAGCAGCAGTATGCATTAGAAGTGAACACTGAACCGTGTTTGCTATTTGAATTGACTTGTGTTTGTAACTGATATAGTTCTTAAATATATCTGGTTAGGACATGTTTTGTAATACAAAGCAAATAAATGCCTTTGTTTGTAAAGATGAGACAACACTGATAACGGTATAATTGATAGTAGTAAACATATGTACCAGGCAGTAATCAGAAGTTTTTATTCACTTTGCTTTGTTAAGTGAATATACATAAGACTACATCTAATTTAAAGTGTGGATAATTTTCAATCTTCTGTGTCAAATTCTATTTCACTACAGGTCAGTGTCCCTTTCTGTCTTCCATATCTTCACACTTTACCTTTAGTTGTTACTGCCTTATGCTGGATTATAGTTAGTGACTTGCACATGCAGGTGTAAACCTCTAGCACCCGCCCCAGCATGCTCCAATTAATAATTGGAGATTATCAAAGCATTACACAAAATGCCTTTGAGAGAAAGTGGGATTTAATTTCCAAAGGAGAAATTCTATTTCTTGACCAGCTATGCTGTTAATATTGATACTTGGATCCTGGATGGTTGGATCCTGGTGTATCTTCCTTCTGTCATTAACAAATATTTACAGTCCTTGTACATGCTCACAGTGACACCCAAAATGACTATTTCAGCATGGAAATTAGCCTTTTTGTCACCTCTTCTCTGCTTGCTGTTTCTTTGTCAGGGCACAGGGCTTCTGGAGTTGAGTTGATTACAGTTGGAGTTAATATGGTTTTGTTTGTGGTTGCTTGAAGCTTTTCAGCCCTCTTTTCTACCAGAAGTGGATGTGCAGTTCAGGGTGTTTTTGATCCATTTGTTCTCCCTACATCTTGCTGATAAGGAGGCTGGAATTCCACCCGTCATTTGGCCCTTCATTGCATCTGGCATCTTCCAGGAGTGAGCCCTGTGACAGCTGTTGAGAGATTTTATTTTGCTACGATAATGCTATTTTGTTGCTAGACTTTCCTGCATGTAGGAATTAGATATGCTCCCATTATAAAATGACATGCCAATTTCAGAGACTGTGTTCTGTTTGCTTTGAGCAGCTGTACATCTCACTTCATCAGTTAATGAAAAGGAAGAGTTTCATTTTGATAGTAAAAAGAAGGTAGGCTGCTGATTGAAGTTGCCATTCATTTAAGAGCTCTGTTCACAGGCTTCAGCTTCCAGAGGCATAGTGGTATAGACTGCTTGTAGGGAGAGGGAGTAGGAAGGAAATTGCATCGTTCAGGAGAGAGCTAATTGTGCAAAAGGTGCAAATTATAGCTGGCTTTAGAGCTGCAGATAATTGCTTTGATTTGTTGACTTAGGGATGACGTGGGAGGGGAAACCACTGCTAGTGTTCCTTCATGCAGCCACCATTGAGAGCTCTTGGTGGCCTGTTGTGTGTGTGTTTGTGTGAACTGGTGGTGTTCTGCTGCTGTTATTGTAAACAAGCAAACTCAAACCAGCTGAGGCTCTGCCCCTGTATGTTTTGTGCACAATATTACTTTGTCTTACACTAAGAAAACAACCGTTTTCATACTTGGCTTTGCACAACACTGAAAGATTTATGCCTCATTCCTTCTGAGCGAAGATTATCTCTTGTGCTCTTTCCAGAAAGGAACCCGAGGAGAGGTCAAATTGCTGTGTGCCAAAGGACTTAGATAAGTGAGCTGCTCTCGAAATTAAGAACCATGAGAAATAGTTTGTGAAAATGTCTATTACACATATTTGAATAATTTATAGAAACTGAAGGCTATACTGAAGCAGCAAGCTGTATCCAGGGCTAAAGTATTAAGCCACATAAGTGCTCATAGCTGCCAGTAAAACAGAGGTTGTGGGTAGGTTGTAGCTGTATTCATTTCTGTTTGCTTGTCACCTTACAAAGTGTATTCATACCGTGTATCCTTTCCACATGGATATATTTATAAATGGGAAGAATGCCTCTAAACTCCTGTTTCTCAGCTCCTCTGCTTTAAGAATCGAGGATTATGGTCTTGCGGGGGGGGGGTAAAGAGAGGGTTATGTTGTTAGCTGGGATACCTCTTTTCTTGGTAGCCAGTACTAAAATATTGAGTAAAGATCACAGAAACAGCCATACAGGGACCACCAATGTTCCATGTATTGTGTATCTGATTGGTAACGGTGGCCAGTGAGACATGCTTGAGGCAAGAATTTCTGAATATGTCAAGAACTTGGAGACTTCTGTCCTATATTCCTACTTTCCAGCACTTTGTGGCATGATGCTTCCTTGGTTACAGTTCTCTTTGTGTTGAACTGTTCTGGGTGCAATATATACTTTTTTCCCTCTAATATGTTTAATAATTTTTGAATCCAACATCTGGCTTCCTTTATGTTCCGTCATGGATTTACTGCTATGTTACGCTATACAGCAGCTGAGTAGGGATTCCCATGACGAGCAGAACACCTAGTGAAGATTTGTTTGTTTGTTTATTTATTTATTTTTCTCGAGTCTTTCCAGCACTGACCCTGTATTATTAATGTGGAGTTAGGGGTCTGTATGCAAGTTTTGAGAATTTGCTCCTGGGTTGTCTTTATAATTGTTTCTGGGATTCAGTGGATGTGTATTAGGCCAGCTCTTCTATGGGACGTTCCTCACTCTGATTCCTTATCTGCTGTTCAAGGATTTTGCACCCTACTGAAGCAAGAACCATTATTTTCGCTATTATTTTGGATAAAACACAACTGAGAGTAGGTGTTTTAAAAGTGCCTAAAGGATGGATGTAGGCATCCAATTCTCATTCAGGGAGCTGGTGGGCAACTTCAAGGTGCTTATCAGAATGCATCTCTCAGGATATGTCCCTGAGGCACAATGCAGTGCTTTGCAGAGATACACTCAAGAGGCTCTAAAGAAGCTTGTTCAAGTACTAAAAGCAATACTGTTGTGTTAGCACAAAGATCTGCCCAAGGTAATTAACCCTGAAGAGGAACTAGGTAAAAGATGTGTGGTAGAGAGGTATACTTACCCTGCAGAGCAGGGTTATTGGAAAAGAACAGGCTGTTTGGTCAGTTTTGTTGAATTACATTAATGTATGCCATAGACTTATGCAGTAGTAATATAAAAAGACAATCATATTGCTAGGAATTTTATGAAATTAAGTCACAGGTAATGTCTGGTCAAGGACCATAAGTCACCTGTCTTTCATCTGGACCCACCAGGCATGGTTTTTCTCATGAAAGGCTGTTGTTGTTAAAGCAATTTTAGCCCTCCTCAAGCATTGCACCATGCTGTGTGTAAGATTCAAGTCATATGACATTATCAGTATAGTTTTGCTGCACCCCTACTGTCCCTTTCTTCTCATTTTTTCCACACTGTTGTTGTAACTGGACCTGGACATACTCTTAACTGCTTACTTTCAGGCATATTTGCTCTGTATGTGAGCAGAGTGACTCATGATTGATAACCAGCGGCTTAACACCTACCGCATCTCTTCAACTCTGCTGTCAAATAAGAGTTACAAAGTGATGGGAGAAGTTTTGGGTCCATATATGCTATCAGCCAAACCACGTTGACACAAAACCTGTGAAGTGTGATTGAAGTAATTGACAATTGTTGGTCTTTTTGTCTGTTCCTTGCAGAGATGCAAATAGAATTGCACAGTCCAGGTGTTAAGGGAAGCAGCAGCAACAGCAAAAAAAAAAAAACCAAAAAATCACAGCGTTTGAAATCAATGGCACTCTGCTTGCAATTGATTGCTGCCTTGAAGTAGACCCTCAGAGTTGCATTACATGGCTTTTGCAGCAGCTCATCTCTGCAATGTTCAGTTGAAAGTGCCCAGGGATCCTCTGGCAGGATGCGATGGAGCTGGAGGGTGGCTGGGCAGGAGTGTGAGGGCTGCAGGACAGCCTGGCATCAGCTGCCGTGCAGCTGCGCTGGGAAGCCGGGCGACATCTCTTTGTGGACAGTATGAAAGCTGCAGGGAGAAAGCAGGAGGGAAAGGCTCTAACAGGAAAAAAAAGGAGCAGTAGAATGAAATAAAAAATCAGATTCATTACTGAAGTATTTTGAGATCCTGAAATTGCTGAATTCTTTAATATTGCCAGCAACTGTCAGTATGCTACTAAAGTAGTGTCTAGATAGAGGGTCAAAGCCAGGACCAGAGATGTAGCAGAGTTGTATAATCTGTCTTTTAGTGAATAGGAAACCTGAAAAAGGATAATGGTCACAAAAATAAATTCTAAATTTTTTTCCTAGGTTTCACAAGTAGAATACAGTGCATTAGGATTAGTAAGTCTTTAAAAATAATTTACTGCTGCGTTGAGTTGATGCCATTATAGTGACAGATGACCTGGATTGTTTTGCTGGGAAGGAAGCACCCTTCCCTTGAGAAAAAGTCACAGCTGCTTATCTTGGCTGTGCAAAAACAAAACCTTAAATACTTATTTATTTATGTATTTTACATGGAGAGTTCGTAGGAGAAACATAATTCCTTTTATTTACAGTAACAGTGAAATAATTCAGATTTCTTTTTGCTTTGAGGACATGTTATGAATACTAAAAATACCTGTGGTAAATTTGCAGTGATCATTGACAGGCCTTCTCTTTTCATAACAGAAGGCGTAGCGAGACAATAATAACATTCTGCAAAACACTAATAGCAAAATAGAAATAATAGAATGATTATAATTTCTGAGCTTTCCTTCAAAGGGCCGTTTTTTTCTCCAAGCCTATCTGATAGAAGACCCATGTCTGGCTAATTTTAAATTCTTTGTTCTTGTGCTATAATTGGTGGCATTCAGAAAGACTGGTGTGAAAAAGTGTCATTTGTTTTGAGATCATAGGAAGCAGACAAGTAGGGAGCCTGTGTTTCCCCTTTCTTGGTCACTTCTGCAGGTGTACTGGGCAGGGCTGCCTTCTGTGGACACTGGAAGATGTTTTCCTTCTTATGAGCAAACCACTACAGAAGCAGGATTTACGACTTTCCTCTCCCTTCTCTTTAACATTAAATATGTAAAATTGTGTCTTTTGAGAAATGAACCTCTTTTTGGTTACTAAAAGTATATCTTGTATGGGCTTGAGAAATTTTCAATTGTGAGAATTTGTAATCTTAAATACAGTGTAACTTTCCATCTCTTAAGTCCTGTCACTTTAATGTAACTTCTTGATGACATGTAATTGAGCGTGTATTAATCAAAGCACAACTGAAACACGTCAGCAACTTAGAACAAAAGCAAAATATTTTCAACTGTGCACACGCAGCAATGCCGGGAGAAATACAACAGTTTGCTGAAAGCATGCAAGTTGTCATGTTGGCACAGTTTTAAACAAGCAAGGCTAAATGAGGCACAATATGACATTTTGGAGTTCACGTTGGGAGTAAACATGCCACAACAATCAACTGTCTTGTCAAAGAGCTACAAAAATAATTTATTTCCCCTCCAGAGCAACTCCTAGGAAAAGAACAGTTAGTGTATTAGCTGTCTGAGAAAAAATTAATATGCAGATATGAAAGGGGGAGAATGTTTGGGCCATTTGAAAAAGAAACATTGAAAGGAGATGTAGTTTGTTGATTCTGTTTTTTTGAGCACCAAAGTGAACACTTAACGTAATTTCCATTTAAGCCTGTTTCATAATCAGGTGTATCCCACCAGCAGCATATATAGATAAAATCACTGTTTGAATATAAAATACGTTCTTGACTATTTGGCAAATCTTCTGGTATTTTCTTTGACCTGTTTGATGTATTCTAAACTGTGATACATGCACATAAATGTGAAGCAAATGTTGCTATGTATAACAGCAGATTTTTTTGTTGTTGTTGTAAATGGTAGTTTTTTTTATGTAGTTTGGAAAGATCTTTAAAACAGGAAGTTGTATTTCTGTGTATTTTGCATTGGCTTCATAGTAAACACAGGGATTTTAATTTCCTCCTTGAGTTACCATCTGAAACTGGCAACAAGACCTGGTTAGGGGAACTTTCCCATCAGAAGTGTTTGAGCAGGAAGCAGAATGCTGTCAGATGCTGTGAAGCACTTTTCTGCAAATTGTGGTGACTTTGGCAGGCAGGATTGCAGGCAGACTGTCTTTCTTGGCCAGTGACAGATGCTAAGGGTCTGAGTTCTTCCTGTAGCACTCCACCATCATGTTATTTTGTTCAGGTTTTTATTGTGAATCATAAAAAACCACTTCTGTTTCATACAAAAAACAATGATGTGAATTTAAGGAATTAAAGAGCATCTGAAAATAAAGTTGTAAACCACATTTAGAGACGTTGTAGCAAAATTTTACATCATGATGGTAAAGCCTTCAATATTGGCAATTGTCATGAAGAATTCTCTCTTTTATTTATTTATTTTTATTAGCTTTTAAAGGGTTGCTGGGGAAATAGGCCACCTAATTTAAGGACTAAATTAATTTGAGATCAGCTCTGGGGCTCCCAGCATAAGAGGGACTTGGACCTGTCAGAGCAAGTCCACAGGAAGATCACTAAGATGATCAGAGAGCTGGAGCACCTCTCCTATGAGGACAAGCTGAGGGAGCTGGGGTTGTTCAGCCTGGAGAAGAGAAGGCTTCGAGGAGACCTTATTGCAGCCTTCCAGTACTTAAAAGGGGCCTACAAGAAAGCTGGAGAGGGGCCTTTTACAAGAGCATGTAGTGATAGGACAAAGGGTAATGGCTTTAATGTCAAAGAGGGTAGATTTACAGTAGATATAAGGAAGAAGCTCTTTATTGTGAGGATGGTGAGACACTGGAACAGCTTGCCTGGTGAAGTTGTGTATGCTCTGTCACTGGAAGTGTTCAGGGCCAGGTTGGATGGGTCTTTGAAGAACCTGGTCTAGTGGAAGGTGTCCCTGCCCATGAAAGGAGAGGTTGGAAATAGATTATTTGTAGGTCCCTTCCCAACTCAAACCATTTTATGATTCTATGAATCTGGACTGCAAATAGGCTCATGACATTTGAGGACGCTATGTTTGGTAAGAAGGCTGCCGTATTTTTAACTTTTTAGCTGTGCCATTGCTCTCTTTGTCCAGAAACCATGATGGCAGTCTGCTTTCCTTGTTATGCTGAGCTCATGCCGTGTGTCTGTCTGGTCATTTCTCAGCAACTATTATGTCTTTTGCTTGGTTTCATCCAAATTTGATGAAAGTCAAGTTAAGCTGATGATCTGTGTGAGTTTCTCAAAAAGGCTGCTGAAGAGGAGGAGAATGGGTAAAAGCTTACCCAGATAACAATAAAGCAAGGCCGTGAATTCACTACTGCTGGGATACCAGGGTATCTGCATGCAGTACTGCCTTCTAAAAGTTCTGTCTACAGAACTCCAAATTTCAGCTCTTCTGTAGTTGTTTTCTGGACATGTCGCCATTGCTTTTCTATTAAATTCTGTTTGTTGCCACAATTTCCTTTGTTTCTTTTGCACAGCAAAACTGTCTCACAAAATATTCTAAAATATCTGAGTGCTCTTAATTGCTGATGAAGGCCTTGGTAAAATTTAGGCTATAATAGGAGATGTTGTGTCCTCGTTTCTGAGATTTCAAGAGCTTTTCTGGCTAATTTATTCTTGTTCTGGGGAGAGTGGTGGTGTATCTTTTGTAAGAGATATTACCAAGTGGCAATGCAAAGTAAGGACCTGGTGCTGTTTGAACTGGGGGAAGCGAGACGCATATATAACATGATTACTTGCAGGGTGAAAGATGGTGAGGTATTTAAACTGGTTCTGGCTTTAGACCAAAGTGAAAAATTAATGGGCTGTAATGTTGCTGGCTTTGCTTGATGAAGTGCTTAGTGAATGTTATTCAACTGGAGAATAAATATTCTTGATACAGTTGTTGAGAGAAAAGAAAAAGCATCGCAGCACGTTGTAACTTGGTGGTGTTGAGCTTTCATTTAATCAGCATGTTAATCATTGGCTTTGGTTTTGCCTTTTAAGTTCTGGAGCGAGGCAAGGTTGTTCACAAAAGTATGTTTAAGAATGTGTGGTGGCCAAATCAGAGAGGTTCAATGACCGGCCAGGTTTTGTTTCAGTACATCTGTGGTGTATTGCAAAGGGCTAGAGACTATGAAGTTTTGCCTGACTTGCCTAAATTTAGGTCCTATTTTCCATGGCGATGCCTGCAACTTTCTGTTGCCTCTACATCAACAGGATCCCTCTGAACGCTCAGGTCAGTGTAGGCAGCTGTTGTGGCCAGTGGTCATTATGGCCAGTAAGTGCAAGATAAGTGGATATGTGACTACAGAGACATAACGAGCATTGGTGCATTGAGAATATGTGGGATAGTAGGTAGTTGAAGAAACCTTTTGTGAAGAAGTTTGCGGAGAATGCAAAGCAATAGATACATAAGTAAATACATTTTTTTAAGCTATTGCTACAGCAGTCTGCTGGGTATATTAGCGGTAATCATCCCAACTGAGTACTGCTTTGCAGGGAAGGATATGATGGTGTAGGATGTGTTTGTTTGCCCTTTGACGTATTATTCTTGTATGCATATAATATGAATTTTTTTTGTGAGTGAGAAATCTAAGCTGTGATTGAAATCTGTAATAAAATATCTGGTGGATGTTTAGGGGAAAGACATTTTATCTGCAGACTGAGGGGAAGAAACTTTGAAGAAGTGGCACATTTCTTATCTAAATATGGGATCGTGTCATGTTGGATAAAATATTGAATCATACAGTCTGTTGGCTTTCCTTGGCAGTTTGAAGCTTCAGCTATGGCACAGTATGTAACTGATGTTTAGGGAGGGCTACTCTGTTTTTCTTTGTTATGCTCTGTAGGTGAGTTAGTGTTGATGGAATTGGTAGATCTCTCTCAACTTCAGTACCCTACATTATCTTTTGAATATTGAATTACTTTTATTAGGTTTTGCTGCTATTTAGCTAAGGTAGCACAAAATTCTTAATGAAATTTGATTACTCTGGTATGTACTGCATTCATTTATCTAATTTTGTGAGTCAAACTTGAGAAAAAGCGAAGTTAATTTGTACTAGAAAGTGACTTGGTTACTGCAGATACAATAGAATAATACTGATAATGTGTAATTTAGAATGGTTACAAAATAGAATAAAGATGTACAGACTTTTGATAAATATTTTATTTTTCTTATGAGTTGTGAAAGTTAATTTTTGGTATTTTATAAAAAGGGTAGACAGCATTTAATTAATAATGGCTGGAAATGAACATCAAATCTCCTCCCCCCTGCACAAAACTTTTGAGGTATCTCTGAAAAATGTTGGCAGAGATGCATTGTTTGTGCAACATGGAGCTCTTCAGCTTTTTGAGGTGCCTGTTAGTCTAGCAACTAAGTATTTTTTTGTAGAAACTTAAAAAAAACCCTACCTGTGAGATTGGTGGGTATTTTAAAAGAACAGGACCAAAAACCTGCTTGAGTGGGAGGTTTCATAATCATGAAATATTTGTGTTGAGTAATGAGAGTTCCTTTGTGGTGCACAACTGCCCTGCAACTTAGGGCTCAGATGCTGGAGGACAACTTGAGGTCTTTCTGCTCTGTCATTTAGTCCTCACAATTTAAGGAATGCCTTCTCATCCCATCCTTACTACAGCTGCACAGGAATAGGAGGGAGGTAATTTGTTTTCCATGTCTGTTTGGTTTAGATGGTAATACAGTGTAACCTTGGATCTGTGCACTGGAAGAGATTGTGGGGGTTATTGTTGGGGAATGCCCTGGAGTCCCTATGACTGGAGGATTTTAAGTTGTTTGCTAGAAACAGTCTGGCAGGTCATATTGCAGTTCTGAAGGAAGGGATGAACCAGGTGATGTCTTGAGCTTTTTTCAAAGCCCATGTTTCAGGATGCTGTATTTTTGTATTGAAGCAAAGCCAGTGACTATACTGCTTATCAAAGTCAGATTTGCACTATAATCCTTCTGAAATGAAACAGTGCTTTGCTAAGAATTGCAAAAAATACCTAGATGATATTTTAATGATCTCTTTCCCTTGCAGGATTTTATTTTTCAAACATCTCTTTTATATTTTACTTTGCTACAAATAACCTGACATGAAAGGGGGAAATTTAACCGTTTGTTTTTTCTTCTTTTGCCCCCCTCTTTCTTTCCCTTCACTTCAAAAGCATACCCTTGCTGACTCTGGGAGGCCACATGTGCACCCAGCTGCAGTCATCCTGACGGACTTCTGACTTGCAACAGCCACTCTTTCCTGTTAGCCCAAGTATAGATATTGATTTGCAGGCAGAGATTTTATGCCAGCTCTTCTTGTTCCGCTGTCAGCTGCTTCTCCTTCCAAAGCACTGGGCTAGTCTGATACTAGGGTATGATGAATGTGTCTTAACTGTCGTTGACTGAGCAGAAGAGCTTATATTTTCTTTCTTTTAAAAACTGTATTCCAACTACTCTCTTAGTACCAGAACAGTATTTTTTTCCTGTCTTCCAAGTTTATTTTTGGAGTTGAAATCACATATAAAACCAGCAAGCAAAACAAAGAGACAAAATTCCCTGAATTCTTTTCATGGCTAAATGAGAATGGAATTCTTTTCAAGAGGTAATATTATTTCTCAAGCCTGCTTTAATTAGTGTGCTTCAGTTTTGGTTTTTTTTTTTACTATTGTAATCTATTGCAAGTAGAGGGTGCTTTTTTTTGTTTGTCTGTTTTTACAGCGCACTTTGCAAAATAAGATGTACACAAATGCAGTTTTCCATCTTATCTGTAAGAAAGCACCACAAATCAAAAGACGTCTTCAGTTTAGGCCTTCTGACACTAGTTCACTGATTTTTACTTAGTGGACATAATAGTACATTAACTGTGTTTTTATCAACAATATATTTTTTCTCATTAGCTACCTAAAGACGTGCAGGAAGGATATGTAAGACAGGCATTGTATTTTTCCAGAAAATCAGTATGTCCAAATGTATGTATCTGATGTAAGCACAGAACTTGGAAAATACTGTTTTGTTTTTTTTTTTTTTTAATGCTAAGTTGCAATAATGCATTGATTTGTGTCAGAACACTTTTCTTTATTAAAGAAAAAGTGTCCATTAGTAGTTGGTTTTCACAGAATTACTAAGGCTGGAAAAGCCCTCTGAGATCATCAAGTCCAGCCTATGACCCAACACCGCCACATCAGGTAGACCATGGCACTCAGTGCCACATCCAGCCTTTCTTTAAACGCATCCAGGGACGGTGACTCCAACACCTCCCTGGGCAGCCCGTTCCAATGTCTGATCATCCTCTCTGTCAGGAAGTGCTTCCTGATATCCAACCAATATATAGTTTTAGTAGCTTTAATCCAAAGGTTAAATGTTATAGGTATATTATAAATATTATAAGTATAAAATGAAAAAGAGTAGGTAGATATGACAGACAACGAAAGCAGAAAAATAGTAAGAAGGAGGCTAGGAGTTGAATAGTGTGTGTTTGCTGGACCGAAAGCTATTTCCAAAGAGGTGTTAGAGATGTAGAACTTTACCAGTAAACTCTGGTTTACTGGTTTACACTGCAGGTATCCGTATCACCTGGAATCTGTTTGTAGGCAATGGGGAGGAGTAGTCCCTTCTGGACATGACTACTCCGATCTATACTAGGTATCTACAAGTGCCTCCCTGTTAACTATTAGGGTAATCTAGATGACTAGCCTTAAATGTGGACACATATCAAACACAGACATCTTCAGTAGTAGGTGAATCTAATTAGATGACCCCCCCGCCTGAGGGGATAGATCCTGATAGCAAAGTCACAGCTAGAAGTTTTGGCAGAATGGAAATTTGCTTGCAAATTCAGATTGTGAAGAGAGAGGGAGGAAAAAGGGCCCGAGCTGGGGTGTTGTGGAATTGCCACAAGAAAGCAGAAGCTGCCTGGGGAGAAACTCCTGAACGGAGCCTTGGTACTGTGCTTAGAGGGTGAGAAGGGAAAAAAAACCCAACAGCCTGGGAGATGGTTGCGAAAGTGAAATCAGATGTCACAAACACTAGGTGAAGATGGTGGAAGCAAAGATGTTTTGATGGCTTGTTGTTTATTTGTGACCTAAAATCTTTGGGAAAACGTCCTCCCGTTCTAGGATTCGCTCTCATTAGATCTTCTCATAAACAGATGAGGTCCCACAGCTAGAACATAATGGACAGTTTCAGTCACAGGATATGAAAAATAGAAGGGACTAGAGAAATTTTATGGATATAATCACACTTGCAGTGGGAGAAACCACTTAAAAAATTACAGACTTCAGCCATAAAAATGGACTTGAAAGTGTAGTGTTCATCAGACGATCTGACGCTAAATGAGAAACTTTGCTGGTGTCAAAAATTTATAATGAAGTTTGTGATGTTAGTGGAGGTACTATGAACCTACAGATATCAATTTGAAAAGCATATATATGAATATGAAAATGAATCTTGGTTAGATTTACATTTCAAGCACATTGAACTATTGCAGGGCAACATGGTAGGACTTTTCAGAAACCCAGGAGCTGAGATTTCATGGCTATTCTGCATATTGGAATAGCGGTCGGTTTGAATAGCATGGACTTGCAGTCAATAGAAAAAGGGTTTATCAGGGAAAAAAAACCCCAAAACATTGAAATAAACAGAAGTGCTAAGTAAGATACAGTAAGAGACTATGTGAAATGCATGATAAGGCTTCTGTAATATCTCTCTGTGGGAAGCAATCATCATCCTTGTAGTTGTGGTGCTTTTTTTTTCTTTTTCTTTCTTTTTTTTTTTTAAGTAATAGCTTTATAGTCAATTCAATGTGGTATAAAAACCCAAGTCTTTAGAAAACTTCCGCCAGAAGTGTGACAAAAGATAAAACACTGACTAACCTTCGGATTTATTAAAAATGTCCATATAAATATAGATTGATTTATTTATTTTAAACCTGAATTTGTTGATACAAGAAAGGAAACATAAATCTACTGTTACATGTACAGTGGCCTTTGATGCTTTGTTGCTGATGGAGACTGTAATTTTTCCTTTTATGGAAAGTGGTATAGATTTTTCTAAATCAGGCAACATATGCTGTGTTACGTTCTTCAGGTTTACTCTGCATCCAAAATAGTATTGTGCAGCAGTGTTACTCAGTAAAAAGCTAAGGTAGGTGATAAGATCCAATGATTATTGCTTAGGAAGGAGTGTCAGGACTGATTACTGTCTCATTCAGGTTCAGTAACTGATGGGCTTCCCAGGGCCTCTCATACTAGATTGCTATTGACTTGAACTCCTTCCCCTGTGATTGGAGGTCAGGAATAGTTTGTGGCAGCAAGTACCTTGCTTGTTTTTTTTTTTTTCTTCTTGATGTAGAAACCTGAGCAGAGGATCTCAGTTTTATACTGCCTTGCAACTGATTGTATTATTTACATGTGAACTATGAAGTGTTTGTTGCACTAAAAGCCATGAATTGAAACCCAGTTATGTAATAGTTAATTCTAAGAAGGTGTGCTTCATTTAGTGCCTTTTGGGGCTGTTTTTGATTTGATGAGTCTTTGTTGGGAGAAGTTTATAGAACACACTAGCATTATATATAATCAAGATTCATCAATTTTAAAGTATCACCCCACCTAATAACAGCAGTATTTTCATTTACTTTGTGTGTAGTAGCTCTGCAGCTAGACTTTCAACAGCTATAAAAAGAAATTTGCCAGTTTGTGATATTTTAAAAAATATTTCCATTTAAAGGCAGTGCTACAAAGTTCACCGTCACACTTGAACAAAAATTACCAAGTGAACTGGAGACATAAATATTTTTTAGCATTTACTATATTTTTCACATGTGAAATATAAACATCATTAGTGTCTAGGAATAGAGGACTCTCAAGTGGACTGAGGTTGGGAGAACTCCTCCATCTTGCTGTACTTCAATAATTTATGTGCACATGGGAATGCTAAAAATACTAAAGGACGTTTGGGTCTATTCTTTCTCAACTATTTTTTTCTGTGACTCCAACCAGGTAGTGGAAACCTGAATGAGAGCATTTTCAGGTTTCTTTTAGCAGTATAGTTATTTACTTGGCTCTCAATCATTACAAGAATTATTATCTCATTAACTAAATGTCCATTTCTGTCCACAAAGTAATAGTTTTCCAAGGATTCATAATATCTCTCAGCATCTTTTAATGTTCTCAGTTCCAGGCTTCAAAGAGGGAGGAGATATGTGCAGAGAGATCGGGTAGGGTAAATGATGGCCCGATGACAGTGGAAGAGGAAACTGAATGGTCCTTGCAGTGTTGTGGCATTAAATACAACTCTCAAGGACTAATGCGGATAAATTGGGAAGTTCCCAAAAAGCTAAGTGGTATCCGTTGGCTGATGTGAGCTATGCCCTTCCAAGAGGCCCCATGGAGAGGTGATGGGTTGTGGCTTTTCTTCGCCTTGTCTTGCATGGGCTGTTTCCAAAGTTCATGAGTGAATATATTTTTTTCATATACAGTGTCTTGTCTCTTACAGAATGTCATGGGTCACAGTTCGGAGGTGCCTGTCTTTCTTCATCGATGCTTAGAGGCAGTCTTGGTGGTTAGCAAAATGAAATGACTGATTTAAATTCCACCCCAACTGACAAATTGATTGCAGTCTATTAGTTCCTTTTTCGAGGAAAGCCTGATTTGTGTCGCCTTACAACTAACCTGTCCGTTCCTGTTTTAGTCCACTGATACAGCTTTCTGTACCATTGCTGATGCTCAGGTTACTGTTCAGGACATACACTTGGGCCTTGAAAACTGTTGGAAGAGGGGTACATAGCCCAAGTAAAACTGCTACCTGAAAACTGTTCAATTGAAACTTGACCCAGTGTCAGATTTCTGGTTAGAGATCACAAAGAAGGAAACAAAATTAAAAAAAAAAATAATTCCACATACCTGTAGAGATGAGGAACTTCTCTGGGTAAAGTCTGTGTTAACCTTTCATTTTCTCAGCACTTTTATGTTGTCACGCCTTTGCCAAATTTGATAGTGAAATTTGTAAGGAGTTTAAGCAATCCATGCTGTGGTTTTGGATGGAGCATAGCTACATTCTTGAGGCTGTATTGCAGGCCAAGGTGAGAAGCTGTCTCCAAAACAAAAACTGTCCATTGGTGTAATTTTACTAACACAGACAGACCCATACCTTTTTACTGAGGTGTCTTAATTTGTTCAGGTTTGTTCATTTTAGCTAATGCCCTGTTGGTAATTTTACTGTGGTTCATGTAACAGGAGGCAACATGGAAACCTCCAGGCTGTCCAGGACACTGCCTTTTTGACTGGAGGCTGCAGATTGTCTATTAAGTGGATCAATTTATTACAGGTTCCATCACCAAAACCTGTTAAGCTTTCTCTGAAGAAAGTGTGAGCAATGCTCATCATGCTTTAAGGTGGTCTGTATTCAAACACACCGTTATTGGCGATTGTTTGAGGTACCAGCACTGGGGATCTGTCAGCAATACACTATGTGGCTGTTGGCCGTAGGCTATAGCAATATAAATTGTTGTTTCTTTTCATCGACCTTAAAAAGTGTTAGTGATTTATTCCATATAGTGATGTCTGGGCAGTAAACTAAGAACCCATTATGTGATGCCTTCTCTGGAGAGGAGAGAGCCCACACTCTGGCTCAGCCACAAACTGATGGTTACTCTTTATGGTGGGGACAGAACATTGCTGTATTTTGAAATGTCTTCATCTTTTAAAGAGAATAATTGGTTATCACCAAAGGAATAGTCTAAAATAAAAAAAAAAACCAAACAAGAAAACCCCACCAAATCAAAACAAAAAAGCTCTATATTAGTTGGCTGTCTTTCTGCGTAGCTGCCATGCAGTGAATTGTTGGTCAATAACAGTTGTCCGTATTGTGACTCCCATTATGTGATCGTCTGAAGATCTTTTGACAATTTTTTCTTATTACAGTTTTCTCAGTTTCCTTTTCTCTTTTCTTTCTGTGCTCAGCCAACGGTCACGTGCTGACAATGACACACTTCCTTCTACTGCTTCAGCGCTGTTTATTAAAGATGATGATTGTGCCCTCCTCCGTGTTTCCATCCCTGCAAATCTTTCTGATTGCAGTTACGAGGGAGTAATTTTCCCTGCTATGCAGTTGCTGTAGTTGTGATTTCTAAGCTAATCGATACCTGAGGAGATTTTTAAAGTTTGGTGGGGTCTGGATGGTAGGCCTACTAAATGCCGAGTCATTTTCTCTGAACCACAATAAAATGTTGCTTTTTGTTGCTTCTGCCTTCTTTTTTTTTCCCCTCACTAATTTGCTCTTTTCTATCTTTTTTTCCTTTGTCACATCATATTTACAAAACTCATGTATGCATTGGTGTATTTATATTTTATTTTCTTGGCCTGGCTGCCTCCTTTATTTTCTTTCCCATTTTATTTTTCTCTTTTATTACAGAGTTCTGCGGTGGCACTGATGGTGTCTGCTGGGTAACGTTCCCTTTCCCAGTTTCTTGCTTTTGCAGGTTTGCTACTGTCCACCTGAAGAAGTCAGGCTCTTTACTCAGAGCTGTGAACTGTGGGTAAAAAAAAATTAAAAAAAAAAAAATTATATATATATATGGTAGTGAATTCTTTATAGAGCAGTGAATGGTTACCTTCATGTACATGAATCACTAAAAAATGTATCACTAAATGTATCACTAAAAAACTCTAGATAAAACAGGTTTGCAATTCCACACAGTATTTTTCTGAGAATCTTTGAATAAAATGAATCTTATTTCTGTTATCTTCTAAATGGGAAATTCTTTAGATCTGAGTTAATGAACTAGAGTTATCAGGGGCACTCTACATTCCTGAGGCTCGGCTAAGGAGGACTCAGTGGGGAACCCTCCAATTGCATAGGAACATCTTTGGTCTGTTTTTCTTTGTTTTAAATATTTTTTCATTAAATCAAAATGTAACCATTGGACACCATATGGATTCATGATGTCTGTGAGAAGAATTACAATAGATATGAGATCTGTGAATCAGGGAGTAGCTCCCATTGATCTCTAAGGGTATTCTCTTTCCCAGTGGCAGAGCGAGTCATGTTCAGATTTCTTGGTAGTTCAGGGCAGATGATAAAAAACCTAAGAGACTTCCTCGTACTTTGCTTACGTTTGATGTTATGTGTTTCTAAAAGTCCATCCTGTCCTCTTTTCTTCTGAACGGAGATAGCAATGTGGAGTTTCTGTTCTTCTAGTATCATCGACCCATTTTCCATCTATTTTTGTCACTGTGTCAGTTAATATGCATTGGCGGGAAGGAAAATAGTTCATGCCCTATTCTGCAGCTGCTTTCCTCCACTTCCCTCAGTTATGAAACAGTATTGCTTTGAGACCCTCCTTTTCCTCAGCCTCAGCCTCTTTTTTTTTTTTTCCCCCTTTTTTTTTTTCTGAAAGAGATCTGTAGACTTTATCATAGCACTTCCCCCATCCAGATTTCCTTGCACACTTTCAGTTCAGATGGTTCTGCCTCTCAGTGAAAGGTTAGTTTTCTGATCTATTAAAAATCTTCTAAAACCAGACAAAGCTCAAATTGAATTGATCAACTGAAAGGAAAGGAAATGGAAAACACAAAACTGCTTTAACTTGAAACTTGTAGCTAGGGCTAATATGGGTTAGGTCATGTTTGGCAAGAGTGTGCGGCTCTGAGTTGCATCCATTAACTGGGTCCATGCTCTCAGACTCCCTGGAAAAATAAATAGAAAAGCAATTGGTAGAACTTAAAGTTACAACACTGACCAAAGGAGGTTAATTTTGTATTTGCTGTTCTGGCTGCATATACAGGTTTTACATTTCAAAGTGGTGTTTTAATTTCTGCTGCATCACTTTTTTCTCTCTTGGCAGAGGTCAATAAGTTCAAAGTTATGAAAATTCCCTCTTTTAATTGTAAGAGGTCTGTGATCCATATTCAAAGCAGAGTATGACTGAATATGCCTTTCAGTTAAATAGCTAATTGTTTTAACATCATCTGCCATCACTGCCATCACCCTCTTAGTCTTTGCATTATTGTGTGTTTCTAATATTTTGCCCCTTGCTGGCACCTTGGGTGTGAGTCACAGGAAATAAATAAGGTGCTATGCAGATAGCTGATGTTTAGGCTGTCAGAATTTGGTGCCACCAGGTCTTTCCTCAGGCAATAATCTGCAAGTGAGACTGCAGTGAAAAGTTTTAATAGGCTTTCCCTGCCGTAAGCTAAGTTCAATGCAGTGGGGTGCAGAGCGGTGGGAAGCTATACTGTGTTCCCATTGAAGTGTTTCTCAGAGCTGTTTGGGACTGCATTGTGGCCACATACAGTAGACACTCCACTTTCATCTGCTGACCTTGTTGTTCACTTTGTGTTCCAGTAACAGCCTTTGCTGCTCACATGGCATCAGCTGCTGCTTAGCCTGGCACGCCATTGCTTCCTTCAAAGGCAATTGCGACTCGAGTGGGTACGTTCATGGGTACATACGTGGGTACATTCTCAGGGCTCAACTCACAAGTGAAATCTCAAGACAGCTGGAGTGTTGGCACCTCCTAACTTCTTCAGTGTGTTCCATACTCAGCCTAGTTGTCGCACGCCCATATTTGACAAAACTCAGGGAAAACCCTACGGAGGGCTACTGCACAGGCACAGTACATTTCCTACTCCGATATGTATTTCCTTTTCAAGTGGGCGGGAGTACAGTGTTAGCAGGTGCACTTTCTCCATTTAGTTCAAGAGGGAAGTAAGACTCAGATTGTATCAAGGTTCTAAAGTTCTGCTGGGTGTGGACCTCACTTTCCACAACGTAAGAGCCACCCCAATTCAAAGGTAGCTGTAGAACCTTACAAATACAAATGGAAGCTGTCATAGGATTGTATGATATTCAGACTGAAGGGACCTTGGGAGATTCTGTGCAAAGTAGAGTCAGTTGTGACCAGTCAAATCTTGAAAACATGGAAGGATGGAGCCTGTGTAACCTCTGGGTAATCTTTTCCACTGTCATTATGGTGGAAGAGTTTCTTTTTCTATCCAGTCTGAACCTCTTTTGTTCTATTTTATGCTCATTTTCTATTGTGTTCCCACAAGGCACCACTGTGAAGAGCGTGGCTTCCTATTCTTGATACTCCTTTCAGGAGTTCTCCAACTCCTTGCAGGTGTTCGAAGGTTGCTGTTACGTCCCTTCAAAACCATCTCTTCCCCAGGCTGGAGAAGCCCTAATCCCTTAGCCTGTTCTCACAGTGCAAGTGCTCCAGCCACCTGTCCATCTCAGTAGCCTTTGTTGGTTTCACTCCAGTTTATTGATCCTTCTGGTACTGGAAGGTCTGTGATGGATGCAGTACTGTAGATGTGGTCTCATGCATGCCAGGGAGAGGGGAATAATTGCTTCTCTCGATCTGCTAGCTGTGCTCCTGTCAAATAGAGCCCCAGGTGTCCTCCTGTGCAAAGAGAAGCTGTGTTGCCCCTTGCAGGGTGTGAGCAAAGGGCTAAGGTTATCTCGTAAAACAAGGGGGTTTTAAACTGCATCTTTCATTGTCATGCAAGTAGTGGGAGGCAGATGGTTGGGCCTTCTTCTCTGGTAGTGATCAGTATGCCAACGTGGTATGTCTCTTTCTACCTCCATCTGTTGTCAGGCTGATGGTGGAGTAACCTATGGTGGGACATATGCAATGCTATCGTATGCAGCACCACACAGAGAGAATTGTACAAATGCTTAGCTGTCCTGCTGGCCCTTTTTTGCAAGAATTATTGTCAGAAACAGAACCCTTTTCTGGCATGTCGGAGTCCTTGTTCATTTGTTGCTTCCCTCCCAGCGCTTTCAGCCAAGAAGGAATAGGCAGAATTTTAAGGGTAGAGATTTGAGAAGAAGCCAGTAACAGAAGAAAGGGACAAGAAGTGAAAGTCACTGAGACAGTGAATTGTGTTTACGTGCCCAGCTGTAGTACTGGCCACTGGAAAGATTTTGCCTTTGTTATTCTACTGGTTTTACTTTGATGAGGAGCATTTGCAGGTGTGTTTTTCTCATTTACCTTGCTTGGCAATTGTTGGCTTTAGGAGGAAAAGAACTACATGATTTGTGTATGAGAGTTTTCAATAAAGGGAATTTTTCCATTAAGTCGTAGCAGTGACAAGAAACTACCAACCATAACAAAATCTGACTGTTTAAATATTAAAGTTCTGTGACTTTTTCTTTCTCATTTAAGTCACTCCTGGAAAGACAGGTTTTTGAACCCCATTTTCATTTTTTATTCTGGCATCAGAGAACAAAGGTTGCAGCATCTCAAAGTCCAGGAGTTGTGAATGTGTCTCCATAGCTGACTCTGAAAAGCATTATTATTGTAATTTCTGTCATTTTATCTGTTGCTTACTGTGTGTTTATTGAGTACATTGTGTAGTCTGATAGTTCTTAAGAACATTGTATCATTATCATGCATGTGAAATCAAACCATAAACATTTGTATAAGTGGACAGGGACAGAGAAGTACTAGAGAGTGTCCAACGGAGAGCTACAAAGATGACTAAGGGATTGGAACATCTCTCTTACGAGGAAAGGCTGAGAGCCCTGGGGCTGTTTAGCCTGGAAAAGAGAAGACTGAGAGGGGATCTTATGAATGTTTACAAATACCTGAAGGGTGGATGTAACATAGAAGGGGCCAGTCTCTTTTCAGGTGTGCCCTGTGACAGGACAAGAGGTAACGGTAGCAAGATGAAACACAGGGAGTTCCACCTCAATGTGAGGAAAAACTTCTTCATTGTGAGGTTGATGGAGCCCTGGAAGAGGCTGCCCAGGGAGCTTGTGGAGTCTCCCTTCTCTGGAGACTTTCAAGACCTGCCTGGATCTGTTCCTGTGTGGGCTGCCCTGGGTGTTCCTGCACTGGCAGGGGGGTTGGACTCGATGATCACCAGCGGTCCCTTCCAACCCCTACCATTCTATGATTCTATGGATGGAAACTGTACAAATGACTCATTCTGTCCTTCAAATGGAATTCTGGATTATTTGTCATTTTCAAAAAATTGCAATAGACAATGAAAAATGGGGATTACACAGAAGGGAGTTACTGTTTTTGTTGTTTTGTTTTGGTTTTTCCTTAAATTTAAGTTAAGAAGAAAGAGGATTTTTTCTATCATTCCCATAGGAATATACCAGATAATGAGGGGGAAAGAAGAAAAACATGACCTTTTGCTGATTCTTGGAAAAGGTAACCCCAAAGGAAAAAAAAAAAGAAAAAAACAAAAAAAGGATTAATTTGGAAATCTTGATGTAAAGTATTTCTATGTTAATTCATCTATAAGGTGAAGTAGCTGTATATAGAGATTTCTAATCCAAGTTTGTGTCTGTGCATACATGTTTATCTCAACTTTAGTACAACTTTTCACAGTCACCCATAACATCATTATAGAGAAAGCGCTGAAGCATAGGCTAGATAAATGGACTGAAAAACTGGCTAAACTGCCAGGCTCAGAAGGTTGTGATTAGTGTCACAAAGTCTTGCTCAGGACCAGTCTCTAGTGGTGTTACCCCAAGAGATGATACTGGGTCTAGTATTATTCAATGCCCTTGTTAAGGACTTGGGTGATGGGACCCTGAGCAAGTTTGCAGATGACAGAAATCTGGGAATTGTGTCCAATACAGCAGAGTGGTGTGCTGCCACCCAGAGGGACCTTGACAGGCTGGAGAAACGGACTGACAGAAACCTTATGAAGTGCAACAAAAGGAAATGTCAAATACTGTCCCTGGGAGGAGCGACCTGTCAGACATCAGCCTTCTGGGCTTTGCCAGCGAGTCAGGGGAGGTGATCTTTCTCCTCTGCTCAGCTGTGGTGGAACACATCCGGAGTGGAATACTGGGACATATTGAAGTGAAGCGATGGGCCACAAAGATGGACTGAGAATAATGTTCTAGTGTCAGGGTAGTTGAGCGCTGGCACAGGTTTCCCAGAGTGGTTGTGGAGTGTCCATCCTTGAATATATTCAGAAGAGGACTGGGCACAGTCACAAGCAACCTGCTCTAGTTGACTGGGCTTTGACTATTTCCAGAGGTCCCTTCTAGCCTCAAGTCTTCTGTGGTTCTGTGATGTAGAAACACAGAGGCAAGAAGGTTTGGAAAAGCCACACAGAAGAACTTGTTAAAGCAGGAGCTGTTGTTGAAATTTCTTCCTGGAGAGCAGGCAGGCTGGGAGTCCAGTGGTGCAAGAACTCTAGGTCCAACTCCTTTGCTTCATCTGTGCTACCAAATTAAAGATAGGTATCCAACTAGCTTGATATCACAGTTAAATTGCTAAAATGGTGCCAGGCACAGTAGCTTTGGCTTGTGCTCGTTACTGTCTCCCAGGCAGTTCCTAGGTATGACTCTGTCCACAGCCAAGCTAACTTCTGCTCTCCCCAGGCAGTTTGGATGTGGTGACCCTGTTGGACAGTAGGAGAGTTAATGGTATTGATGTGGGTTACTCCATGCCAGGTAGCCTCATTACCAGACAGTGTTCTGAGATGCTTTTTAATGTACTAGCACAGGTGTAGCCTTGAAGTCTAGGTGCCTTGATCCATAGCTGGCAACCTGAAGTAATGTGTCTTTTGCCAGAGCTCTGGCTCCCATGATTTTAGGCTCAGGAATCAGTTGTACTTTCAGGGCAGGAGCTCATCAGTCTTTTATAACTTTTATAACCAGGAGACTAGGTATTTTGCCTGAGCCAGAAGCCTCTGGAAACTGTCAGAAATGAACTGTCAACTTCATTTATGAAAATTAAAGAACCTTAAAAGACATGAGAAGGCATTGAAAGACGTGTTAAAAGATGTGGGAAAAAAAAGCCCAACCCAAAAAACGGAGCTTAAAAGACAAAGTATTTGCATAGGAAATGTAAATTTATATATTTTAAATTCTGAATATCAACAATAGCCATGCTCTGTTGTTTCACTTTCTTATTAAAGCAGAAATTTTGTTCTTTAAACAGCTCTGCTGACAGTATTCTCTATACCTATTCTTCATAATATATTCAACTTCCCATCAAAATAGAACATTTAGTCTTTTACTGGTGAGCAATGCACAACCTGTATGTTTTCAACAGCTTTGACAAAGTTAGATTAATTCAGTATGTCCTCAAGTTGGTAGGTGTTTGTTTTTTTTCCCGAAGGTTATATTTTTATGCCACAAAAGTTATGGCTTCTGAAAACTGTTTTTTTCAGGTACTTGTGTTGGACTCCACCACAGCCTTTCACCATTTGGATTTTAGTGAAACTATGAATGTTTATCAAGTATGGAGTGTGGGCAACTGTCATACAGATATTTTACTTGGCAAACTTGGGCTGTGGTGTGTAGAAGTTTTTTCCCTTGGTTTTTCTTGGCCACTGTTCTGCTCCACTTGGGGCCTCAGCTTTCTCAAGTGAGGTCTTCCTCACCTTGAGTTGAGTAGAAGTGATGATGCTAAACACTTGGAAAATCCCTGTCTCTGGGTTTTGATGAAAATATAAAGAGAGCTTCATCAACCAAAGGCTTGTGTGTGTTGGTGCAGGAGGACAGGCAGTTGAAGCAGCGTGGCACAACTGAGCTCTTCTGCAGACTCGAGCAATGTATTTTAAGTTTTAAACGTGTTTGGACTTTTTGCGATTTTAAGCAGATTCTGAAGAGATGCTTTAAGCACTTGGAAATGCTCTAGCTTGACGTTGCAATTGTTTTGATTTTGTACATTTGTTCTTGTGTTAAAAGCTATTTGTGGAAGGAACTCTGTGCTCCTGTCTGGTAGTAGACTTCTGTCAGAGTGTAAACAGCCGCATGAAGCCCCTAGGAGTAATCTCAATATAAGCAAGGAAATATGTATCCAAGAGACATTTGCAGCATGGTTCAGTTTTGGCAGAAGGCTTATGGCTTGTTAAGCTTTAAAATGCTATTTTTGTTTCCAAAATACACAGAAAATACAAGTTTTGGAATCCAAAAGATTTTTTTAGCGTAAAATACACCAGACCTGAAGAGGAAGCCATGTGCTTTACCAGTTTCCTGGCACTCAGGTGATTTTAGTCACTGAAATGCTTCAGAGCTTTCAGGTGTCTTCCTTACTAAGTTGCAAGAAATTGGTGGAAACATACTTCTCATTTCTGTGAACAGACGTGGGTTGTCTGGCTCATTGTGTGCAGAGATAATCAGTGAATCTGTAGGAAACAAAAATAATCTAACTCCCAGTAGAAAAGTGAGTGTTTTTGTGGAAATTGATTTGAAGTTGCTTACAAATAATTAAATTATTTCCTGATTGCCTTTTCTTTCATTTTAATGAAATAAGTACTTAATTTTTCTCTTGTGGATGGTTTTGTTAGTCATAACTTGTGTGTAATTGGAACAAAATTTGGTGAGAAAGTCATTAGCACTGTAGTGAAATAGCAGAAGGACGAAAAATGTTTCTGTCAAAAAGTAATGCACCAGCTGAAATAGACTCCATCAGTCTAAAGGAATCTCTGTGGTCTTGCAATTTTGATATAGTAACTTCTTAAGGTGATCATTTAATGGTTTAACTTTCTTTTTTGCTAGCAAGGAAAAGAGGTGGTACTGATCATGCACTTTACCGTGTAAATAACAAATTTTCAACCATGAAACTTGTTCTAGGTGTTCATGTGCAAGCTTCAGCTGTGAACATACTTCCTACAAATAATTGTAAGCTTTAGTGTAGCAGCTACAAATAGTTCACTTTGCATTTCCTATCATCGCTCTCTCTATCTCTTAGTCAAAGACATGTATTCAGTTTTATTCCAAGTGGATTGAATTGCCCTCTGATGGCTTTGGCCATGAAGGACATAGCTGATGAGTTTGCAGGAATGTAGTAGTAGGTATAGAAGGGGCTCAGACAGTGACATCTGACAGATTAGTGGCCTGCAGCATTTAAGAGTAAGTGGGAGAGTTAGGGGATATTTTACTTTCTTTTTTTCATGGTTGTGAATAACCCACCCAAGGTCTTCTGTGTTCCTGTGGTATAAATGCTATTTAATGGATAAGCCATGTGACTTGAGGCATGAGCTTTTCCTGTCATCTTACACATACCATGTGTCTTTTCACGATTAGTTCAGTGACTTCCTTTCTTCTCCATCTATCCCATAATTAATCTTTTTGAACTTGACCTAACAGTGTGACATTGCATCTGCTCTTATAGGCTGCTCATGGAAATTACTTTTTCTTCCACATTTTGCTGTACCTAAAATATTTGATTTATGGTTCAGGAATTTCATCTTTGTAAATTAGGTTAGGAATCATTTGCATTCCTCTTACATGTTATTCAATTAACATGGTTTTGTTTGTGACCATTTTATATCTTCAAGGATTAATTTGTTAGGTTATTGGCAGCCATTCATTAACTGCTCTCCTCTGTCCAAGGGGCGAGATGGAAAACGTATCTTTGTCTTCTGATTTGAAGTTGTTGAGAGAGGCAGCTCAGTAGTGAGGTCTTCAGGCTAAAGGAGTGAAAAACTCAGGAGATGCTATCTAATTCTGCTTGTTTGAGTAACTTTCTCTGTGGAAACTTGTGGAAGTCACCTCAGATATGAGATCTAGTGGTGTTGCTTTGGACTCTGAAACAGTATTTGGGTGGAATTTAGCACGTGTCCAAGAAAGTGTTGAGAAAGCACTTACCTAAAGCTCATTCATTTGCCTAAGTCTTTATTGAAAATACTGAGAGCTGTGACACCAACCACTGTACTTCAGTAGGAAGATATATGGTGGTATAGTTTCAAGCAGAAAAGAAAAGGGAGAAGGCAGAATAGAGAGTGCAGTCTTTGTGTCAGTACTGATGGGACATTTAATCAGTAATGTCTGAAAGGAGGATCAAGGGACCACTTCTGTTTAACATCTTTATCTTGATGAGGAGGTAGAATGTATCTTCAGTAAGTTTGCAGATGACACCAAGTTGGGCGGGAGTGTTGATCTGCTTGAGGGTAGGAAGGCTCTGCAGAGAGATCTGGACAGGTTGAACTGCTGGGTTGAGGCCAGTGGGATGAGGTTTAAGAAGGCCAAGTGCCGTGTCCTGCACTTTGGTCATAGCAGCCCCTGGCAGCAATACAGGCTTGGAGAAGAGCGTCTGGAAAGCTGTCTGGCAGAAAAGGATCTGGGGCTGCTGGTGGACAGCTGGCTGAATATGAGCCAGCAGTGTGGCCAGGTGGCCAAGAAGGCCAATGGCATCCTGGCTTGTATTAGAAATAGTGTGGCCAGCAGGACCAAGGAGGTGATTGTCCCACTGTACTCAGCATTGGTGAGGCCACACTTTGAGTACTGTGCTCAGTTCTGGGCACCTCAATACAATAAAGGCACCGAGATGCTGGAGCGGGTCCAGACAAAAGAACAACTAAGCTGGTGAAAGGCCTGGTAAAGAAGTCTTGTGAGGAGCTGCTGAGGGAACTGAGGCTATAGTCTGAATAAAAGGAGTCTGATGGGACATCTTACTGCTCTCTACAACTGCATGAATGGAGGTTGTAGAGAGGCAGGTGCTGGTCTCTTCTCACAAGTAACTAGTGACAGAACAAGAGGGAATGGCCTCAAGCTGCACCAGGGGAGGTTTAAACTGGACATTAGGAATGATTTTTTCACTGAAAGGGTTGTCAGGCATGGGAACAGGCTGCCCAGGGGGGTGGTTGACTCACCATCCCTGGATGTGTTTCAAAGCTGTTTAGATGTGATGCTTGGGTCTATGTCTTAATGGTGGACTTGATAGAGTAGGGTTAATTTTTGGACTTGATGATCTTAAAGGCCTTTTCTGATGTAGATAATTCTATGAAGGCAACACCCAGCTGCACTGGCAACGGCACCGTACGGTACTCAATAATTAACAGTACATGAGGAGCACAGAGCAGAAACTCAGGAGGTTTGAGGGGTATTAGTGAAAATGTTACCTGATTGTTTCTTCTTTGTGGTAAATGGAAAAAAAAAAAAAAAAAAAAATCAATGTCTTGGTCTGATTACATAGGCTTTAGAATTCAGTATGTATAGATTGGATCTTCTGTAAAGTATGACATGCTGTGCCAAGACTATCAGTCATCGTGAGGGGCCTATGAAGTGTAACGTAGAACTGTATTAAAGTAATTTGATAGCTGACTTTTACCAAGGATTTACTTTAAAAAATACAGTGTTTGCTTTTGCATTCTCTTACTCTTTCAGCAGAATAGGCCAAAACAGGCTTTGCTGAGAGTATTCTTCATCTGCAAGCAAAAGCTGGATACATTATCCAATAATTTTGTGTTGGTAAATGTTCTGTAATAATAAATTTTATATGCTATACTAGCATAAACTATCTTCTAAAAAATGTTTGCATTGTATAACAGTTTTTTATTGTTCTACTAATGCTAATTTTATGCAAAGGGACACATTAAAAGGAGAGACAATTCATAAAGCTGTAAAAATAACATAGCTGCTTAAAATTTACAGTATGCAAACAAGCAACTAGTAAAATTTTGAAATTATTTGAAATACTATATTTAATGTAAAAATACAAGTCCATGCTTTCTCAAGGTATTTCTTTGTATTATTAACTGATTTGAAACTTGTACCATGCTGAAATAAACTGGAAACCCTTCCAAAGAGGAAATAATTTATAAATTTAAAAAAACCCAAAAATGGTACTAATAAGGGAGGAAAAAAAAATCTTTATTTTTGAGGCTGAAGAAAAGAAAATACTGAGTATTTTTTATCAACTGTGAGTTTGTATACACTATTATTTGCCAACCCTATTAGAAATGTAAAAGCAGAATGGTGTTTCCACCCTACTAATTCTGCCATTTTTTACTTGGCAAAAAAACAGCTTTTCCTTTTTTTTTTCCTTCTAGCACATATGTAAACATAACTCTGATTAATTAACTTTTTTTTTTTTTTTCCCCCCTGCAAGCTTGGAGTTGCTGATGTTGGCACAGTTGTAAAGGACAAATGTTTAACACACTGCAATTACAGTTAAAGAGGTAGCAATATTAAGACATTGGAGATGGGTTGTTTCCATCTCCCTTCTGGTCTCCCTCCCCCAGTTTTTTAATAGTGTCCAAATGACTTAACTTAAAAATATCTGAGGGCTACTTCTGCAGTTAGTTGGAGAAACAGTCCCTCTGAAGGGAGTAGTGCATAATGTACGTGTCTAAGCTCTGAGAATGACACCTATAGCTCCTGAAGAAGGCAGTCAATTATGACTCAAACTTGGTATACCAAGGACTTCCAGGTGCCTTTTGGCTTTGAGGAGTACTAGGTTTCCCACCTTCTTAATAGTAGTTTTTGTGAGGTCAAGAAAGTCTATGATGTCTTTCTAGCACACATTTCAGTCTTCCAGATGTCTTTTAGTGTCCCCTTGGTTCTGTTGGCCGTGTCTTTGAATGATAACTTTGGAATTCAGAAGCACCAATGAATTGTCTAATATAGCTTGGCTTTATAGCTTTGCAAAACAAAGAAAAAGCAGCTAGTAAACTTACACAGAAGAGTTAGGTAGTACAAAACCTGGAAGCTGGGTCCTAGAAGAAAATTAGTTCATGTTCAGTTTCATGGGTTTTGGGCTTCTAACTTGTTTTCTTCGTTCAGTTTTAGGATAGTGCAGCAGTTGCATTTCAGTTTCCTTACGGCTGTGATCTACTGATATATGGCCTAACAGTTTTTCAGTGAATGCATGAATGAGATTTTCAGTTCTAAGCAGCAAAAATTCTTTCAGTTGATACTCTTTTGGAAGTTGAAGGCTTACTACAAGCAATAAGCAGTAGATCATCACTCTTCCTTAACCTCTGATCTTATTGCCATAGATTTTTGACATTTAAAATGAAACTTCTGTTGTATTTCTTGCATTTCAAAAGCTGTCAGAGAAAAAGGCTTTATTAGCAAGATTCAAGTTTTACTTCTGCTTGTGGGCGGGACTTTGTGTCAGAATGCCTTACATTTGTATGTCCATTTGGATGTTGTATTTAAATCCCTACACTGAGTGCTTCTGATTACCTAGGAGCTTTTGAAGCTGCCTTATCTGGTCTTAAGTATGTGTTTCTAAGATGTGGTTACTGGTAAGATTTCCTCAGCCTGACAAAATGGAAAGCTGAAATTGGAGCGTTTCTTGAGCATGGTGTTTTCACTTTGTCTTGAAGGCTAACCGTGGGTGAGAACATTAATAACATTAATACTAATGCACAGGAAAGAATAATAATTCAGGGGTGAAACCATTTTCTTTATGTTCATCACTAGAGTGGGACTCTTTAATTCCAAGCAGGAATGCAAAGACTCTTGTGTATTTGTAAAGTAGCTTTAATTCCTGCTAATAGAAAGACTTTAAGCAATATTACCTGGCTGGATAGATGTTTCAGCACAGAGAAGACAAGAGTTGCATATACAGACTGTCAGAGAGCGTGACAGGATTTGCAGTAACATAGAACTGTACAAACTTGTACACCAGATGCGTTGTGGTGTTTGGTGTCCCATCAGTTTTCTTTTAGTGTCTGGAGAGCTGCCAGGCAGAGAAGGACCTGGGAGTGTTGATTGACAGCCGTCTGAACACGAGCCAGCAGTGTGCCCAGGAGGCCAAGAAGGCCAATGGCATCCTGGCCTGGATCAGGAATAGTGGGGCCAGCAGGAGCAGGGAGGGGATCGTTCCTCTGTACTTGACTTTGCTGAGGCCACACCTTGAATACTGTGTCCAGTTTTGGGCTCCTCTCTACAAGAAGGACATTGAGGTGCTGGAGAGAGTACAAAGGAGAGCTGCAAAGCTAGTGAAGGGTTTGGAGCATGTCTCTTATGAGGAGAGGCTGAGGGATCTGGGACTGTTTAGCCTTGAGAAAAGAAGGCTGAGGGGAGTTGTTTGTTTCAGTGTGGCAGGCCAAGGTATAACACTGCTCTGATGTCATGACAACTTTTGGTTAGAAGTGTTAGAAGTACCTGTTTAATGTACTAGTTTAATGTAACATGATGTTCCTTTTCGTAAGGAAATGATTAAATAAAGGACGTATGTAGTCTTTGAGACATTTCCCTGACGACAAATACATTTTATTACCTGAAGAAGAGTTATGGAAATTATTTAAGTATACATACATGTGATTAGAAATCAGATAATGAAATTACAGTATTTGGAAGAAAGGAAATGACAAAACTTCTGGCTGTAAACCTGGCAAGATTTGGTAGTCTATATACGTACGATTGAAACCCCTGGAGTTAGCCGTATACAGCAATACTGGCTTACGGTAAGTAGAGAAAGCATTGCAATGACTATTTTTTTTGTATAAAAGTTCTTAGTACTTGAACATCTTTGAGAATTAGGGGAAAAAAGAGCAGCACATTTATCATATTGTAAGTAAGAGCAGAATTTAGAAATACTTGCATAATTCAGTGCCGTGCTGCTTGAGGTACTGATCCATTGCTGGTAGAATGATTTATTGGAAAATTTAGGAAATTTGTAAGAAAATTTGTCACTACTGGAGGTGCCAATTATACCCCAGTCAAACCTAGAACTTGGGACAGACCTGCACTGTACAGTTTTGATAAGTAGCTGATAAATGCATGGAGCATGGCAGGGCTATGCTGAAGTCGGCAGACCAAGCATGTGCAAAACATATGACTTCTGTTGTGTATCTCTGAGTAATGACATTCTTGAAAGAGGACAGCAAGATGCTGAAGAGATAAACCAACACCAGCCATAGCAGCAGTGTGGTAGTTTACTGTCTAGATCTGCTGCTGTAAATCAGCGAGTGATGTTAGTGAGAGACTCTGCTTTTGTCTGTTTTTTGCTGCACATACTCATGGACTTGTGTCTCCTGGATGTTTTGAAGGAAATAATAATCACACCATGTGGAAGAAAATAATTTGGAAACACTGAGGCATCAGTCTTTTGTTGTGCCACTGGTGATCACTTTAAAATGTTTAAAAGCAAAGTTTTCTTAAACAGCTGTGGAGTTTTCTGTGTCTAGGTCACATACAACCAGGTGAGCTCTGTGTAAACTCAGTGGGTGATACCTTGGGAGCAGTCTAGCAGTGATGAGTGGCAAGACATGTGCATATCTTCTTCCCTCTTGACTAATTTCATGTGCTCTTCGACAGATTTTGCTGTTGCAGTCAGATTTTTGTTTATCATTTCATGTTGTCACTGTTGCCTCTGCCTTCCCAGTGTCCTTGAACTCGGTGCATCTTTTGTGGATCCTCCTCCAGCAGTGACTTCTGCTATTTGATCTGTTGTCAGTGCCAATTACTGTGTTGCTGATGGGTTCCTGCATGGCTCTGGGCTACCCTGTAGTTCTGTGTGCTACTGATTCGTTTTCTTTCCCTAGGCACTGGCATCCCGTAGCTGAGGAGCAGGTAAATTATTGAAAGGGGAGTGCTTGGCTCCACTGAAAATTCTAGCAGACATACTTTTGAAATCCACGGTGCTTGGATTTTACTTCATGATATTTCTGCTAAATCTGAATGACACTTGGCTGAGATCTGTATTATAACAATTCTTTCTATTATATGTTTCTTAAATATGAACGGTCCCCCTTCTGCTGTATTATTTCAAATCTTTAAAATGAAAAGGTTTTGACCTGAATTTCTCAAGAAACAAGGCTCATGTATCTCCTTAACTGTCTTTTTTTCTACATATAATAAATACAAAATTGCAAAAGAGTTGAAAGAAAAATGTAACAAATGGGGAAAATATGAATATCGTCTTAGAGCTGGAGGATTCTTTCATTCTAAGACAATTTTGTGGAGGAAGTGGGAAGACAGCTGTCCTGAGCTATTAAAGTGTGTCCAGCTGCCTGTGTGACACAGTGCTGGAGGTGGCCTGGTGGCACGTGTCCTTCTGTCTTCACCAACCCTGGCCAGAGTAGTTTTCAGGGGAGCTGATTGAAATCAAAGTCTCAGTATGGCAGTGTTGCAAATTTGGAGAAGACTGCTGACCGGTATCTGAAAATGTATTTGGAGTAGGTTTCTTGGTCATTGTGGTATTTTAAGTACAAAGTAGTTTAATGTGCTAGCTCTACGCTTTTCCCCTAAAACTTAGTACTGACCGCTTGAGGAATGTTAATGCTTTTGGATATAGGCTATGAAAATGCTGGAAATTACAAAATTTCCCTTCTTTTTCAAAATAAATGGGCTTTTAAAGTTATAAAATAAGCTATGGTAGGACCCAGATCTTCCATCTAGCTCTGTTTTCCAGAGCTGCCTCTTCTGCCAGTGATTATAAGATGACTGTGTAGCCCACTTTCTGTGGTTTCAGGTGTTCTTCATCATATGCTGCGTTTGCGGAGCTAACCCCTCTGCTATTTTGATACAGTAGGATTTCTGTATGGAATTTCAAATGGTAAGAGTAACAAAATTTGGTATTAGCATTGGACACCCAATTTTTATACCCGTTTCTCTAAAATATAAACATCATTTTCTGCTTTGCTTTTTTTCAGTAAGCGGCTCATTTTTTCAGCCTCTAGCAGAGGACACTGAGGAAGTAACTTGTGTCTTGGGGTCAGATACAGTCAGAATATTTAATGCGGTCCCTAAGCTTTTGAACGAAGTCCCAGATATAGGTCTCTGTAGATGGGTATCAAAGTGCAAGCCCTGTAGTAGCAAGCCCTGTAGTACAATGATGTGCAACATGTGTCTGGTTTTACAATAGTGTGATGGGTGGCTTTTCACTCACCCCAGGAGTGAGGATATTGTGGCTTAGCCCAACAAGCAAGTGGAATATTCTTGCAGGTAACATTTTTTCTACATGGATCTTACTGTTTGCTGAATCTCCTCCAAACCAATATGAATGCATCTCTAGGGGAATTTTCTTATAAATAGGAACTTGTATTTAGCTAGCATATGGGAGCAACTTTCTCTTTTACTTGAAAGAAGCAGAGGTGCACAAACTAAACATTGAAAAAGTAAATCCCTTGAAAAAATAGAAGAAAAAGATGGAAAAATATTTGCAGAGCAAACTAATTGCAGCCAGATTATCTATTCTTCATGCAGTGGGGTAGATAGTAGTAACCAAAGAGGATGACATCTTCAGAGTCATTTATGGAGAATCGTAAAATCTTCCTTGTCCGCTTCATTGCTCAAGTACTACTGTACCAAAGATCTGTTGTCTACCAGTTACATTGTTCCTCCTCCAGAAGCCTTTATAATTTCATGCACATATGTGCTCTTGTACAGAAAGCTCAAAACAAAACAGAAAACCCAGAGCTTCAGAGCAGAAGGTGCAACTGAGCAAGAATTTCAAAGCAAGAAATCAGCTGTGGGCAAGATTTCTCTCCTGCTGCTTCTTTCTCTCCTTTTGTGCATCTTGCATGTATGCCTGTGAATGGCATGGTTTCAAGGTAAGGAGTGGAAAGCAGTCCCATGGCTCTTTCAGCCTGATGGTAAGCTGCCAGTTTGAATGCTCCCTGGCTGAGCACAACTTAATGCCTTGTCACCTTTTTCCTGGGTAAATTATTTCATCTTGTGTCCTTTAGATGAGAGTTAATTGGAGATCTGTGTTTCCCCTCTGTTTTGTCTTGTGCTGCTTGTGGATGTGGGCTCAGATTACAATCAGGAGATTGGGCCCTTGCAGGTCTGAGGTGGAGCTGCCCTACCTGTCCCTCAGTTGCTGTGAGCTTGGGTTGCATCCAAACTGCTACGTCATTATCCACTATTTAATTTCAATTTGAAACTTTTATGTACACTATACTTAAGTGCTGGTTATAAAAGCATAACTAGCTTTTCACAATACTTGTAAGATTGGTTCACTTCTATTTTGTTGCTTTTAATTCCCAACCTCCCCCTGCTTTGTATTACTGCAACTGAAAAAAAGTCTATTTTTCTTTTTTTTTTTAAAATTTTTTTTTTTTTTAACCTTCTTACCATTTAGAATTCACTTTAATTAGAAGAACAGTTATTACAAACAGAAATTAGGAAAGGATAGATACAGCCTAATGTGACAGGCAGTGATGGTAATTGGTATTATGAAAAGATGTGATGGAGCCAACCCTCTGCTTAGGAGAATAATTCTGATTTATGCATTTCGTGGCCATTCTCTGATTAAAAGATATCAGATTTTGTGTTGCAGGCCATTTACTGAACAGGTATTCCAGAGGTGAGATAGCCCAACAGAAGTCTAGTCGTTCTGTAACTGTGAATAGTTAGTGTTACAGTTAGAAAACCTCTTAGATGTATTGTAAATGTTGGGTAAGTCAAAATGAGCAAGTAAATTTCAGTACATGCTTGAATTTATCTCAGGCTTTGAATCTGACCTTTTCCAAAAGACAGAAAGTTGAATCTTTATCCCATTATCTCTGGGAACGTGTTTTTTATTCGTTAGTTTGAAATTGTGGAAAAGCTGATGAAAAAGTTAGAGCTTAACAGGTGTTTGGGAAAATTAATGTTTAGTCATTGGAAAAGCTAGGAAACTTTTAGGTACTTTCCTGAATTCTTGGAGATTTTACTGATACTGTTTTGAAATACCAGAAGTGAAGGAGTTTCCTCATAAGGAGCCAGAGATTGAGTTGTGGTTTGATTTATTAAGCTGTGCAGCTGAAGCAGGCAATGCAGTAACTTGTGGCAGAGACACCATAGTGTGTATCCTGATTTGTTCTGGAACTTCTTGTACAGATTTTTATAGAGGATTAATCCTAATAGCATTAGTGTGGCAAGGCATATTGCTAAGTAGATTTAGACTACTAACAGAAACTTAAAAACCAAAAATCCTTTGGACATTGCTATAAAATAGCTGACATGACATTAACTTCTTCAACCAATTCTAGGCTTTTTCAGATGTCATCTTGGACAAAAGGGAAACTGAGCAACGAATTACCAGAGACCATGATAGCTTTGTCAGCCTTTTGAATTAAAGGCCGTTGCCATCCAGTTACTCATTTAGTTTGGGCATTAGGAAGAATTCTTTTTACTGAAAGGGTTGTCATGCATTGGAACAGGCTGCCCAGGGAAGTGGGTAAATCACCTTCCCTGCCTGTGTTTAAAAGTCATGTAGATGTGCTGCTCAGGGGCATGGCTTAGCAGTGGACATGTAGAGTAGGATTGATGGTTGGACTCAATGATCTTGAAGGTCTTTTCCAACCTAGATGATCCTATGATCCTTATTCAGAACATAGTAATGAAACTCTGTGTAGCCTTGAACTGATAGTTGAAAAGCAAGATTTGACAATTTTAACACTTGTGTTTCAGCCTTCTCTTTCAGTCCAAAGAATCCAGTGGTACAATGCATGTTTGATAGTGCTTAGATGATTGAATATCTTAAATACTGATGCTTCTAATGATCCTGAAGACACGCTATCACGTAATCTTGAAACAAATATGAATGTTGGAGATAGGATTTAAATCTGAACACTGGTCTTTCTAAGGTATTTGGGGCAACCATTTCCATAAATTAGAAGGGATGTATCTCAACCTGTGTCTTTCTGGTTTGATATATTGTGTAGGTGGTTTCATAAATCAGCTGCTGTTAAAATGACAACCCATAGTAAAATGCTCTGCTAATTTAATTTTTCTAAGTGATTCTTTTTTTTAATCACCGTAATACATTTTGATAAGTGGTTAATACGATCAGTTTAAAGACTGATTTAAATTTCAGCAGGTTTTTTTAACTTGTCTTGTGTATCACTTACTTACATGATCAGGTGTAAATACTTTCCATTGATCTAATCAGTTTACATAGTACTTTCAAGCATAATATACCACTAGTTGTTCAGGGCTAAGCATACCATTTTTACTTGAAGTATGGAGCTACTGCTTCTAAAATAAGTAATGATCCTTGGATACATTGGTTCTTAAGTGGTTTGCTCTAACTGTTGAAATAACTCTGAACTTCTGAATACTACTTATGAAGTAATAATTTATTCTGCAAATGAGCAGAAGTAAAAACTGGTGTATGAGACAAGGTATATGTTCCTATGCTTAAGAACAGAGAGGAGGTTTAACTTGAGAACCTGGGCTTGCAGAGAGATGTTTTCTGCTTCTGTTGCTCACAGGGTCCTTGGGGGCTGTTACTGTGACAGCTGCCTCATGTCTGTCCCTGTTTCACAAAGGCAGGAGGCCAAAAAATCTGAGCTGACTCCCACTCTGTGCTCTCCATGTGAAGGAGGAGTACAGGTGATTGCTATCATTATAGTACCAGGGGCATCATATGTAACCCCAATGAAACACAGTGCTATCAAAGGTGATGGGAATGCTTTTGGCATTCAATATGTGCATAACATAATTTTTGAACTGCATGAGTGTCAGTTGAATTTTTATTTTTATTTTATTTAATTTATTTAATTATTTTTTTTAAGTGGGAGGAATTCTGTCATCTATGTGACTTATCCATGAATACCTCATGGTTACTATCTGAAACGCTGCTAATTTTTAGAGTGTGCATTGTGCACTGTCCATTGCTACAGTCATCCTTGGATATCAGGAAGCCCTGTCTGTGAGGTGGCTTGTTGCCTTTCCCATCTGCCCATTGCTGCTTTCCAAACACGGCTTATGACTCTCCCTGTGGCCAGTCTGGCATTTATCCCTCTCCTCTATACAGAAGAAGGAAGGGTGAGATAGAAAAGGTGAAATAAAGAAGAAAAAACCCCAAGCAACCAACCAAAAACAACCAACCAAAAAAAAAAAACCTAACCAGAAAACCCAGACAAACAAACAAGCAAGTTAGCTGCCTGTCCCAAGGTATTACATTGTGTTGATGCCATCTGCTTCATGTAAGATACAGTTCCAGTTGATGTCTTCTAAGCAAAGCCTAGTTCTGTCTCCCTATAGATGTCTGGCAATGCAAGGACTCGTTTGCTAGGGGGGGATCAGACCCATAGCAGAGAGTGAACTGTATGAGATCCAGGCAGCATTTATCATCAAGTATTACTTTTGCATTTCTGAACACGAAACATTCAGCTTTTGGCTAAAAATGGAAATATTCCTTATTTTTTTCATGAGTGCTTTTAAGTTTTTGTAGATAATAATGAACTTTTTTTTTTCTAACTGAAAGTATATATTTAATTGAAATAAAACTTGTAAGTGGAAGATAAAAATCTAACAAAAGTACAGTTTTTATTGAAAAACATATCATCTTTACCAAACACAGAAATTTTTTGAGGAGGTATAGCAACTAAACTCATTGTTGAAAGAACACATTAGAGACAGCCTGGAATTTGAACATGGATGTGTTTAATACTGCATAGCCTCAGTCTTCAGGCACTTACTGCTAAGTTCCTCTGTAGAAATTAGGCAGCAAATGTTATTGTGTCTAAAATGCTACACCTGTCATCTTGTACCTCTGAAATGTTAGAGGCACAAATGGAATAGCTGTCAGACATGGGAAGCTGTGAGTGGTAACTCAAAGCACGAGTACTTCACATAGTCAAAAGGTGACTATTTTAGTTTGAAACTGAAGATTCTGGAGAGTAATGAGTAAGAATAAGCTTCCTGATAGTGTTGCTGGTTCATAATAATACACTTGTTTTGGGATAGCCGTGAAAATGAATAAATCACAGTCTGCAGATGTGTAGGATTTGACTATTAAAACTGTCTATAAAGTGCCAAAGCAAATAGTAGGGATCTGCTGTGAAGGTGTAAAATTTGAAACGAAAAGAGAGATGCCTGATAGATTGCAGTTCTGAGCCAGTACAGCCTTTGGTACTGGTTATTACAGCACTGTATTAACACACGTACCGTTAAAGCATTTGGCCTTTCTGCACCTGGAATATACCTGCCATGGTCCTTCTGGGTTTTGCACTAATGGACTTAAGACACCACAGTACTCATTGATGTAACTTTTCAGTTTCTGTAAACACTTCTATTTTAAGGCATTTTAGTTTTGTCTGTATTCAGCAGATGACTATACCAAGACAATGCAGTTAAACATAGCGTTTTGTCACCCTCTTGGAATGAAATTTTGGCCAGTTGGTCTCTTCAGTCAGTGGCCAGAATGAATGGGTAGGATTTAGACTCATTACAGGAACTTGCTCATGTTGTTTCTTTAAGGCATAACTGACACAATATTTTTCTAACACAAACTGAGTAAACTATGGAAGAACTCTGTACACTGTAGGAAAGAGTGCTGGGATGCATTTCACTTTCTAGCATGTGTAAATATTTACATTTGGCTTTGTGCTTCTTCTTCTAGACATTACCCAAAGCAGTCCTTCACTACGGTGGCTGATACACCAGAAAATCTTCGTCTGAAGCAACAAAGTGAATTGCAAAGTCAGGTAAATCAAATAATTGTTTTATCTAATTAATATTAAACTGTCAGTCAACTTGTTTATAGTTTTTCTAAGTATTAATGTTTCCTTGTACTGATAGTAGCACTCTCATTTAATTGTAAAAAAACCTTGCGCTCACAATTCTATACCTTAACTGTCATGTGAATAGTGAACCTTAATCTGAAAGGCCCTCAGGGAGGCCTCCAAAGCCGTATTTTTTAATATACTGTCAAAAGACAGATTTTAATGAGACTGATTTCTTTAGGAAGGTAGGCTTTAGCTGAAGAGCTTGGTTAAACAAATACGCGTGGAAGGAATCCTGTTTGGGTGTTTAGAGAGGACAACTCTCCTGTATGAGGTCCAGGCAGATCAGAATCTCATTTAGGAAAGGTACCTTGCCTTTTAAAGCCATGTACTTTCTCTGTGGTTTTAGTGATAATACTTCTGAGGGACTAGAGACTGTTGAGAATTATTCAGGAGGTATAGAGGTCAACTGGCAGGCATCAGTTTGAGTTAAGACTAATGTAGTAAGGACTGAAGTAATATCTGGTTTATGACTGTGTGATAGAAGGGCTTGGTGGGCACCTGGTGCCCAGCCAGGGTAAAACCACCGCAACACTGTGCTATCCCGATACATGATGGGCTTGGTACACCTCCAGTTTAGCTCACACATTCCAAACTCGCCTGTATGAATTGTCTGTCTTGGCTAAAGGACCATGGCATTTTTCTAGAGCCTGTAAGAGAAATGGCTTTCCCTAACCTATTTGAAATGTGCTGACTTGGCACTTTGGAAGTATAAGGATAATTGTGGTTTTGTTCTCTACTTGTAAACAGAGCACTTAGAACTAGGACTAGATAAGCAATGTAAGAGAGAAACTTGGGTGTTTGCTTACGTGTGAACTTGCTGCAATTCTTCACAGTGCACTGGCATAAAATATTAGATGAGGATCTGTGCAAAACTTGTAAATATAGAGAAACCCTTAGTCTGTACAATATGCCCTTTTTTAAAGGTTACTAGGCAGTAAAAGATTTGCAGTCAATGCAAGCATAGTCCTAAATTATAAGGGCACAAATTTACCTACATGGGAAAAAGGCCATAATGTTTCTGGTCATCATTTGCTTCCTTGACATTGATTCACATCAAGACTGCATAATGTAACCTAGCCTGTGAATTATTTTAACGCTGAAATAAAGATTCCGGGCACTTTTTGTAATCTCTTTTAAATCTTTTCATAAAATAAAACTGTGTATTTTGAATAATACCTGGGATGTTTTAAAGAGTATAAGTACAGAGAAATTGCCATCCTGAATCAGCCCTATTGGCTGTCTAGTCCATCATCCTGTCTTTTCAGAGAAAGCTGCAAGACTCCCATCTGAAGCAAATACATGATATATAATTTGGCATCACTCAGATCTCATCCTGTTTCTCTGCTGTGCAGTAGAAAAAAAAGCATGTACATGGTTCAAGAAAAGCCTTTCACATGAAACCAAACTTGGCTGGATAGAACCACTTTATTACTGCCTTCCAGTATTCATCAGAGCTGCTTTCCAACGCAGCAACAATTTGGGATTGAACAAATTCTGTGTTGGGTAATGTGAAAAATTATGTTAACTTCTGAGTAAGGAAAAATGCTTTTCTTCAGTAATAGCTGCTTTCTAGTTTCTAAGTAAACATCTTTAGTGCTTTTAGTTCTGAAGAGGCACAACGTTGTGTTTAGCTGCAGGACTCCAAGCGTCCTTTCAAAATCCATAGCTTTAGAACTATTATTTATCTTACTCAGCAAAGCAGGAAGAATTGATGAAGGAAACACCATTCAATATTGTATTACCTAAAAGACGTGTTTTTGTAAATTTGTTGTTTTGATTTTCATTTGAGCAGCAACTGACAGTGTTTGAAGTTGAAGTGCTGGATCCTTTATCGAGAATCCATTAAGGTCAGCATCAGGTGCCAGGCTGTCACGTTGATGTAACATGACAAGAGCAAACAAAACAAAACCAAAACACTGTTTTCTGGAGGAGTAGGTAGAGAATGGATTGCTATTAGAACACTTGAAAATTTATGTTGCTAAGAAGTTATATTGTTAAGAAGTAAAATGGCAACATTTAACAGCTTTCCAGAGAACATTCTCTTTCTGTGCAATATAATTCCAGATCTTTTCCCTCCTTTAGCCTTTTACTTCCATGGGCTTTCATTCAACTCTATAGTTTGAAGGAGACACAGATGCACTTTTGAAGAGGCTAGAAGTTTGATTTCTCATTCTGGAAATCTCCCCAGTTCACTGTGCCTCCTGACTGAAGGAAAATGAGTTTTAAGGTCTCATTCTATAGATAAAGAGTGTAGACAGAGATCCAGTGTCTCAAACAAGATTTTTCTTTATGCTTTCCCAATGAAAAATCCCTCTCTTTACTTTGTTGGAGGTCAGTGCATTCTCTTACTCCATGGCATACAACAAATACTTTCCATGTGCACTTCCTTCTCCTAGATGAACTCAACTACAGAAGTTACCAATAGGCTCACTCAGCTGTGTTTGAAAATTCCCTTTATATACTTCAGCTACTGATCTCTCTAACTTGGTAACACTGTATATTGCTCTGTGGCCTCTAGTTCTCATCTGTGTCAATGCTGTGTAGATCAAAAGCAGCAACTCCAGTTGAACTTGCAGGAAGAAAGAGATGTTCTTCAGCAGTTCTTGGCAGGAAGATTATCAGAGTCAGATCAAAGGGGAAGGCTGATATTTAAGGTAGGTTCTCATACTTCTAAAGCTTTCTGAGGAAATCTGTCTCCTTCCCCACCAGTCTTGGGGAACTTGGATGCAAAATCACAGGTATTGTCCTACTGCCTTCTTGTCCTAATCTCTGGTAACACGGTCTGAGGTTGCTATTCTTGGAAACTCACAGTGCTCCTTTTCATATGGGACAAAATACTTTTCTTGTACTTCTTTTACAGCAGCTTGGATAACTGAAAGTGTATAGTATGTTTTTCTGTAGGAAGAAACATACTTGCAGTTTTCCTTGTTAAACAGAATGTATAAAATGTTGATTTTTGAGAAGTATCATCTTTCCTTCAAAGACATACCCAACTGGCTATTAGGCTATTATCCTAGTAGTCTAATTTTTTGAAAGTCCTTACTTTCTCAGGAATTGCTTGTGTTTGTATCTTTATCTGACAACTCTTACCAGGATAATCATGGTAATATTGAGCATTTAGAAGAAAGTGAACCTCAGGAAAGGGAATAAAAAAATCCGTATGGTCAGATGTGTGGTGGCCACAGTCCTCTCTATTCAGGTTGAAGAAGAGGCAGACTCTGCTTAACAGTTTCCTGTGAAGAGACAATGGGTGTAAACTGAAATATAGAAAATTCCATTCATACGTAGGGAAAAACTTTCCCAGTGGGAGGATGACTGAACACTGGCACAGGTTTCCGGGAGAGGTTGTGGAGTGTCCATCCTTGGAGACTTTCAAAAGAGGATGGGCACAGTCCTGAGCAATCTACTGTAGTCTGTGCTTTGAGTAGGTTCACACGCTAAGTGATCTCCAGAGTTCTGCACCAACTTCAGCTGTTCTCAGGTTCTGTGATTCCTCTCTATTCAGTCCTTCCTTAGGTTCATCTTGACCATTTCCATCACCTTATCTCTTGTCACCTTCTCCTTGCCTCTCTGTTCCAAGGGTATGTGTAACAAACTTCCAGGCGGATTCTTTTTATTAGCTGTTTTTCTTGATTTGTTAAAAAGCTTTTTCAGTTTATATACTCTGCTTTTACGAAGTCTTTGGAATGAACTGCTATGGTGAATGCTATAGGGGAATGCATTGCTGGATGGATTACTAAAGCAGACATTTAATGGATGTCCTGGGGTACCCTGAGTGAGCTTATTGGAGATGTCATGGAGAAAACAGTCCCTTGGAGCTAGAGGCAAAAATAAAAATATCTGCATTCAGCTAAGGAACAGAGGAAGAAATATGAGATAGCAATCAGAGAGGCCTGGTTAGAGCTTTACGGGTGGTTTTGTAAGTTGTGCCAGAGGACCCTGGAATACAATTTAAAGATGGGATTTTTTCAGACAGCCATCAGGCACTGATTAAGTTATCTGCTCTTCTCTCTAGTTGCCCAAGGATCTGAACCCCATGTACTGTATGTGCATGAAGAGAGAGGTGAGAGAATGAAAAGAGTGCAGGCTTCTCTTGCTATTGCTGTTGTCTTGCTATTACTTGCAAGTGAGAAGTTGTGGAGTACTTGACTGGGTTTGGGCATTAAAATGAACCCAGACTGCTTAGAGGAAATTCTCTCTTGCTCCCCTATGAGCCCCTGCACAGTAGCATTTTGTAAATCTTACTCACCTACTAAATGTGAGCTTTTTCAGCTTCTTCTTCCTCTCTGAAGACTACTTAAATTACTTGTTTTATCTGCATGAGTCAAAGGCATAAAAATATTTTTTGATGTGAATAATACAAAGCTCAAAGAGGAGTGCAGGAGGCAGAATGGTTTTCAGTCTTCTGAGTAAGTGATTGCCATCTCTTCTGATTGTTATCTTGCTGAGTATGTGAGGGATCCTGTCTGCACTGGACTGGCTCCCATTATTGTGCTACCATATATTTATTCTGTTTCTGATTGATTTATTTATTTTTTCCCCTGTCTTTCCTCTTCCTGCAGTTACTAGCTAGGCTGTAAGATACAGAATGTGTCAGCAGTGCTTCCTTTCCTTTTTCCTTTTTTTTTTTTTTTTCCTTTTTCCTTTTCTCCTTGCTGTCAGAGAGACTGGATCTGCAAGCACATGGAGATAAACAAGTAGTAACCCTGTGGTCAGGGGACACCAGAACATGAAGCAAAGACTCCAAACAGTGTGTAGTACTGTAATAGTTGCTGAACAGATTGGGAGGCAGAAAAAGAGTTTCTTTGTGGAATGCATTGACTTATGTTTGTGTTACTGACACATCTGTAGAATCCTGAAATTCTTAGATTTCACAGGTGGAAATATCATCTGCTGGGATATAAAATATGATTATAGACTACTTGGAACAGAAAATAGTTTGCTTTAGCTTTAAGTTGTTAAGTCTTAAATCTGATTCTTGGTACTGGCTGTGTATTCCATATATTTTTGTTTAAATTATTTTTTTATCTATTATCATTGGCCTATATAATTATACAGAATCTTGAGCTACTATAACATCATTGTCAGTGTAACAAAAGTTACTTGTATAAAAACGTTGGGATAATAGTATTTTATTTGTTTGTTTTTACTTGTTTATGTTGACAGTTTTTTCCTCTGTGTTTTTTTTGGGTCAGGTCACACCTTGAAAATCAGTAGGTGAAGCTGTGTAGATATTCTCTTCCTTTTTTCTGAACATATGTTATTATGTGTATCTGAATTTATATCTAGGACATAAGTACAGGTTTTAGTGCCTGAGCAAAATGCTTGCTTCAGACTATTCTTTTTGTACTATTTCCTCATTTATCTGAAAAAAGATCTGCAAAGATGATGACAGAAGGAACACATTACAAACCAAAGATGAATACTTGCCCAGCATTTGGAGGAAACTTTAGACAGGCTCACAAATGAGCATCTATGGAAAATGTCCACTTATCTAACTTTTCAGCTTTTGATTGTTGATTTGATGATACAAAAGTGAAAGTGCCAGCATTTTATTTTATTTAATTTTATTTTTTATTTTATTTTATTTTATTTTTTTTTGCATTAGTGCTTGACCTGTTGTTAATGTCCATACTGATTTGAACACCTCATGTAATTTGGTGTGGGATGACCAGAACTGAACGACATTTAAGGGAGCACAATAACATCTGCAGAGACTCAGAAGCAAGCAGAGCAGACTGTTCCTACTGACCAAAAAATTATGAAATCTATAAAATACACAATAGCAGGAGTTGCACTTTGCCAGGGCCAAGATTCAGAAGGAGGATGCAAAATACAATGAGATCCATTTTTCTAGCGCATGTTGGTGAGGTGAAAAAACCTGTAAAATTTTCCATTTTCTCTTTCATATGTCTGTTTCAGATGCACATAATGTTTACCTGTAAAAAGTAAAGGGATAATACATTTGCGTGAAATATAGGTAACTTTTGTGGTAGGATGAGGGCAGAGTTGTCACGATCATCAACTAGAGTACTTATTGAGCAAAACCATTTTTATAGACTTCCTTATGACATGGAATCAATGTACAGCAAGTAGGACATCCTTAATAGGAAAATCTTAGAATCAATAAAGTCTGAAGTGATTCAGACCACCTTTACTTGTACAACCAGCAGTAATAGAAAGGGAACAAAAGAGAGACACAGAATTAATAGCTGTTATTTGTAAGTTGAATTGTGGAATTCTTAACTGCATTGACACTAATATTGAAACGTCTGTAACATTTTAGAGAGCAATTAATAAAAATACTAACTTAGAAATTATAATAACATCTTATTTTTTATGATTTAAAAAATTAGTCACTTTATCACTTAAATTCTGATCTTTAAAAAAAACAACTTTTTTTTTTCTGAGTGGGAAAGGAACGTGGAACATTCACTGAGCTTGGGGCATACTAACATGTTCTTTTGTGTCTTGTCAGGTGTGTCTTCTGATACTCTTAAGCTTCTTTCTGCTGGTTATTTTTGGAACAAGATTTAATTTTTTTTTATTGGTTGTTCTGTGCATCCCTGTTGTGGGAAATTGAATGCTGTGATAGTTGTTATGTTTTGGTTTGTTTTTTTTTTGCATTACTGTATGGCATTTAAACGCATATAAAGGAAAAATGCATTCACTTGCAGAGAATTTAAGATGAACTAACAAGAACAGGACAGCTATCATAGGAAGTGAGGCATCCAGGGACTCAATGAGATGCCAAGACCATATCTGTATGGCTAAGTACAAGAAGGCCAGGAAGAAATTCCTGTTTCGAAGGATAAGTAATGTTTACTGGCTTATGTCCACACTGTATATGGCTGCTCCTCTTAAAATGGATTTTTTTTTTCCCCCCCAGTTAATAGTGTGTGAGATAGTGAGGGCTGCATACCAGAGTGGCACTTGCAAAGCATGACACTGAGCGTTCGTGAAACCCGATGGCATGTGGGGAGTTTGTGGGCTCAGTGTCCTCCTAGTCACGTGGAACAACTGATGAGGTCAAAGGGACCAGCAGGCATGTCCATGCTGCCTTTCAGGAGTGCTTCCCTCACTGAAGTAGACACTCAGCTGTGCTTGGTCTTGCCTTGGAAATGAAGTTCAGCACGAGCTGGGGAACACCCTCAGCGGTGTGGGATATCAAGGTGCCAGTACTGAGTTCCTTCCCTTGCCCTCTCCAATTTAGCAGAGTAATTGTACTGAAGATGCCTGACAGAGCCAGAAAATGAGACCACATCACTCTGTCTTTCCTTTCTGGGCTTCAGATCTGCATCTTTTGGAGACTACCATGTTTAATCAAAAGGGGTCCATGTAGTCTCACTTCTTATTGTTGACACTGCTGTTTTTTACCAAAGCGCTTTGTACTTACTGTGAATAGCAAGAGGAGAGTTGGCTCGATGAGTGACTGGTTTGATCCAGGGTGGACTGCTGGTAGTGTCAGCATTAAAAGGAGGAACAGCTAAGGATCTTGCTTTTACTTACTCACTCTGGGATGGAAAAAAAGAATTTCCAGGGATACATTTTTTAGTGAATGTACTGAATTATGACAGGTTGTTTTGTTTTCTTGATGTTGCCAGTGTCTTCCTCCAGGAAGTTCTTAGTCTTTGCCTTAGACTTCCATTTGTGTAATGGCAGACACAAATGATCTTTTTTTCTTTTTTTTTGTAGTGGCTGGCATATTTAATGATTTGAAAATGGCATGTGCGTATTTTTCCTCATATCTTTTCATGCAAAGTAAAAGCTCAACATTTTCTTTTCCAGTGTGAGATTATAACAATGAATTCTTCGTACATCAAAGCATTGGATTAACCCATTTGGCATTTCACATTGTGACAATTAATGGCTTCCATTTAGATCCTCATTTTAAGCTCATATCTTTTCAGAAGTATTGACCTGTTTCTTACCAAGGAGCAAAGCTAGTCATCCATCTTGTTATAATGAAACCAATTTTTATGTTCATCTGTGGCAATTTCTTAACAAACTTCAGAGGCTCTGGACTGAGAATTTCTGGAGGAAAGGTTAATTTTTCTCTTAATTTTTTCTTGTCCTTGTTCTCATGGCCTTACATTAATGTGTTTGAAAGAATATGATAAATGACTATATTTCTCCTAATTGTACTGGTTCTTTGAAAGTGTTTTGAATTTGGTCCTTATCCCTTTGTAGTTTCATTCCACAAGGATCAGCCACTTTCACGCTTTAGACATTAGGGGTTTTTTTCCCGATGCTGCTACAAGAGCAACCTGTCAGTTTTTCTAGTTCAGTGGGTTCTTGAGAGTGATCATTGCTTGCAGTGTTGTGTTGATTTTGCAGATATCTATGGTTGCCTTTCAAAGGAGAAAGCAATTTGAATTTTTTAACATGTATTTGAGTTTACTGATAGAGTGATGAAATCACTTACTCTGACATATATACGGAAATGGCCTCAAATCCATAGTTAGTAAGTCCCATAGCTGAATATTTTTTCTGTGCAATAAACTTGTTGCATATTTCTATTGTGATTGTAGTATAGACTTAGAGAATTTCTATGAACATGATATATATATTTTTTTGATGCAGTTATTTTTTGCATAGAATAGATCTTTAGGTCTATATTGAAAAAAAGGAAAATATTGGTTTACCTACAAACTTCTCCCAGGCGTTTAACTGTGGTGTAAGTTTGCTTTTGAAGAGCCTTTGTAAGTATGCATTTTGTTTAGTAGATACAAGCATTACTTGTATCTACTAAAGTATTTTAAATTGTTAAAGATTTCTGTGTAACAGTTGAGAGTATCTGGATTTCTTTACCTCATAGGCTTTTTTCCCCAAGTGTAACAAAAAAAAAGTCTATCCAGATGCATTTCTTTGCTTTGTGTAAAACAGCTGTCCCCATTGTGTGCACTGGCAAATGAGTTGTACCCTTTAAATCCATTATTAATTCAGTTTTTGGTCAGCATTTGTTCTGGAGGTGGCCTTAACAAAATGACCAGCAAAGCTGCTTAATAGGAGAAATCCAAGCCTGGTGAGAGTGTCACATTCTGTTAATTGGAAGTTTTACAGAATAGAAACTTGAAGCAAATGAAGAGGGAAGAGGAGAGCTTTAGCCTTAGTGGAGAAATTAAGACCTAAATAAAACCTCTCTCATCCCCTGCGTTCCCCCTCTGAAGGTAGCACGCTGGATTCTGGATTTTGCATAGCTGCAGGGGGGCTTTGTCTGCTCCAGCCAGAGACCCTTTTTGCACTTTGAAACTTTATGGATGTTTCTCTCTGCCTGTCTCTCTCTTTGACTTTGTTTTTCGGTTCTTGATAATTTCTGACCATCTGTAGCCTGACCTGTCCGCTCATGGTACAAAGAGCACGCGGAATATGCCGAGTGTGACTGTGAGAAAGAGAAGGCAGAAACCGGCCTCGCCTTGCCTGGCGGTGCAAGGCCAAAACAACACATGAATCAGAAACCGTGTGGTATTGGGCCTTTCAGAGTATTTGGAAGAAGAAGAAAGGCAGGAGGGTTCCTGGGCAGTCCTACCCCTTGACCCCAATAAAAGGCCATGAGTGTTCGTCAGCATTTCGGTTGGTCATTTTCCTGATGCTTAGGTTACTTATTGATGGGGCTGTTTTAGATCCAAGAAATATATTGTCCTCCTGATTTATTCTCAGATGGTGCAGGGACCATTCAGAGTTCAATGATTTCTTGTAACTGCTGCCTCCCAGGATGGATTGAGGTCTATTCGGGGTGATAGTTTGTCAGGTAGTGCTATGCTTGCAGGAGATTATGTTGATGGGCTTTCAAGTGAAAGGGTCAGGAAAGAAAGAGAAAGGAAAAAGAGCAGGATTAGTATAATGTTTAACCTTGCCCAAAACAAAGTGAATGGAAGAAAATACCAAATGCTTTCGTTGCACCAAATGTTAGACCTTTGAAGATATTTGGAGGAAACCCTTTTCAAAACATATTTAAAAATCTCTTTTATTTTGTGAAGATTTAATGTTAGAATCTGCCTGGAGCATGGTTTTATTTTTTCCAGTAGTTTACTGGGCTATAAGCATGGAATGGCAAAATGCATAAGCTGTTTTAATAAAAAATAATAATAATTAAAAAAAATAGTGGTTTCCTACTGCCTTTTCTGGTCCTTTGGCACTGAATAATCAAATAGAAAACCAAACTATCAATGTCCAACACTTAAATATTTTGTATTTATATAAAATCATAGTTAATTTTAACTTAAATTTTAAACATTTCTTATAAATGTATCTACATATAGTATATTAATTTTTTAATCTAATGTGAATGAAAAATAATTGAACTTCCCTGGAAAGAAAATAATTTTACTGGGTAAAGCATAAATTTATTATTTTAATTTTTTTTACAGGAAGTGTAGATAAATTACTTTAAAGCTTTAGAAGAAATGATGCGAATATGAATATACCACATATATCAAGAACTGTCCTCATTTTTTTTCAGTATAAGATAACTTTTTAATAGCATAATATAATTATCAGTAAATAAATTGTTGATATAAACTTAAATGTGGAAACAACATCAGGAGAATGCTTCAGGTTGCTCAGTCCTATCAAGAAGGGAGTAAGAGAGATAAAGGTGTTGAGCATGGGATGCTGTGGTGCTGGGGTGATAAGGCTGGAATGTGAGCACCCGTTGCAGGGGCAGGTTGAGCACACAGTACAGCACCTTGAGAGATAAGTGAGTGAAAAAAAAAAATCAAATAATGGTGTGTTTGACTCGAGCAATGTTTTTCTGCTACCCTGTTGGCCTGTATACCCTTATGTTGTTACTGCTATGCCTTGTGAACATGGTGGCCTTTGCCACCAGCCTGACCCTCTTGTCACTCCTTATGGAATAAAATGAACATTGAAATTTCATGATACTTCTGCTGTCTCCAGCAGCTACTCCAACATAAGCCACTCTTCCTTTCCCATCCTCTTCAATAGAACTCACTCCTTCAGTTAAATTCCATCCTTTTCTACTCTTTCATCCCATTTTACAGCCTTAACCCCAGCTCTTGCTTTTGACCGTTGATTTTACTTCATCTTAGTTCTACTTTGCAATGGGGCCTGCCAGGTTCTTATGATAACCTATTATTAGGTTAGATTATTATTAGGTAGATTGAGTGTGCTGGAATTGGAATATTTTTAAATGATTGATACCAACGAAAAATGGAGCTGCAGCCTTGGAAGGCTGTCAGCAGGGCACAGCACCAGATAGAGCAGAGCAATGTGGGTCAGCAGCCACTGAGTAAAGAAGTTGAAGGAATGTGGGGAGCAGCGGAAAAAGGAAGACTGAATGGTAAAATACTGGGTTCAGGTAGAGTCAGACTTTAGGGAAGCTTTCATCACGTGGAGAGCTGTGCTTAGCAGAGTACCTGTTTCTGCTGAGAGCTATCTCTCTGTACTACAGCTCGATCACCCTGTGCTCTGAATGAGCTGTAGGTAACAAATACACATGTATTAATAATGGATTAAGTTAGTCAGTGAAAACTTTTAAAATTCCCTCTGTTTTTGTAGATGCCAAAGCCATAGGGCAGTATTCTTCCACCATCTGGGATGTAGTGTGACCTCGATGGATCAGAACATCTGAAATAGGTTGTATCACGGTGCCCCTGAAAATGCCTGTTTCTGCCCGTTAACTGTGAATGAAGTATCACATGGCTCTCTCGGATAAAGACTTCTGAAGTAGGGTAGAATCTAATGTCCTGTTACGTAGCAGGCAGTGTTTTAATATTGATTGACATGATAACCAGACCCAATTGGGCTTTGTGGGGGATTGGAGTCCAATGTCGGAAAAAAGTCTGGAGAGAGATAGGGCACATGAGAATTCTAGGGAAAAGCATATCTGCTACCCTGAACCAGCAAGCTGTGGGAAGTTATGCTGGCCATCTTATTTTATAGCACCCTATAGAGTGTTCTAGTTCCTGGAAACATGGTGAGGGGCGCTCACCAAAAACTCTTGGTTAATGTTTTACCTCTGCTGATTCCTTCTGTTCAGAAAGGATGGGAAGAAACTTCCAGGTGACCATATGTATTGTAGGTATTTATTTGAAGTAGAAGCATAGAATGTGCAGAAGTACACAGTCTGGACACTCCCTCTTTCACAGGGAAGTCCCACCTGCTTCTGCTGAGTTGAGAAATGCATGTTTCTAAACATTTGTAACTGTCTTCTCTATTTAATTTTTCATCAGACTTTGTTTAATGTCAAGTGATTTGAGATAAGCACCAATTCCTGGAACATTTAAGTGTTTCTGATTCATTACTTCTGTCTAATTTCAAGAAAATTGTGTTTTACTAGTTAAGAGCTTATGTACATTGGGGACATTTTCATTAATTTTCTTACTGAACCCTCTGGAGCTATTGGGGTTTGAGAGCTCTCTGATGAAAGGAAAACCTCTATATCTGATGTACAAAGAATACAGGAATATGAATGGTTTTATCATATATATATTTTTTTTTCTTAAAATAGTCATCAGCTATAGTGTGGGGTTTTTTATTTTTATTTTTTTTTACGTTTATTTTATTACTGTTCTGAGAACCTGATTTGTTTAATTTTCTGATTGTGACTCTAAATGGATTTTTGTCTTATCTTGTAAGCTTTAAGTGGGCAGAAGTACTTTAGATCTATTGCAACAATGTAACAGAGCCGAGTATTACCAAAGTGCAAAGTGTTGCCTTCTGAAATGTGAGTACCCAGATAAGCGGAAAGACAAAGTATGTCTTCAGATATATTGAAAAACTGGCAACTAATCACTGGAATCACACTTATTCCAGATCTGTCTGGTTGGTTGAAAGTCTGATTTGTGAACTAATTTTTTTGATATGCTAAAAAATAACAAATTCAAAACATTGTTTTGAGTGGACATTTTTTTCCCCCAAAAATGTTGGCCCAGATGTTGAAAACAGTGGAAGTTGAAAAGTTGAAAAAATGCTTTTAGAATTTGCTTACTTAAAACCCCCATAAAACAAGAGGAAATTTTAGATAAAAAATACTAAGAATTAAAGTTGATGCACTAAATGTTTACGGGTTTTCAGATTCCCCTTCCCATTCCCCTTCCCCTTCCCATTTGTTTAAATTTTGTTGGAAAATGTTTATGGAAACATTTCACTAAACGCTGTTCAAGACACCAGGAAGGATTAGCTATTTTCCATGCACTCTGTCTATCTTCTCTTACTTCTTTTGTCCAATAGAAATAGAGAAAAGTACCAATTTCAGACAGTTAAGTTCTCTCTTCCAGTGAACAAATCTCAAAGCAACAATCTTGAGAGTTCCTTGTTAAACACACTGAACTAGGTCCTCAACTTGTGCAAAATGATCTTCTTCACAGATTTTTATCTTTCCCAATTTAGTTAAAACAGGGTTTTTTTTGTCACTGGTGAATGACAGCTTCTGTGGTCAGTGGGAACTGCGATGTTTTCAGTGTGGAATTTAAATTTCTTTAATAAATGTATTAATTTATTTCTAAGGTCACCCATATGCTTTGTTGCAGAAAATTTAGTTTTAGACAAAGCACCAGCAATGGGAGAAATAAGAGTCTGGCAAATAGAACTTACAGGACTCAGTGAAGCATACTAAAAAGAAGTTAATTTTCTCCACTTATAATAATTCCAATATAAAACAAATAAATATAAATATAAAATAAATAAAATCATGTAGCTTATTCTCAGCATCTGTTTCTTTAACACGGTAAATCATACAAGGCTGAAAAATGTTAGTCCAGTGAGTTATTGTTTATAAATCTTGCCTCTGATGTAGTTAAAAAGTGAAGTGTTTTGTCTAGAATAGAGTCTTTCCTCAGTAGTCAGATTTATTTCTAACATATACTGAAGGAAGATTGTATTTCATTAAAAAATTAATACAGTTTTAATTTTTCATTCGTTTCCCTCTGCTTCAAAACTTTGGGTGCATCACTGATGATCGGAATTAGAACTTGGAATTTTACTGAAATCAAAGGAAACTGTTCCTTTCCTGAAAGGAGCCGACAGTATAAAGTCACAGCAGGAACGTCCTCTGCGTGCTGCAGTCATCTCTAGCTGCTGGGGAACTGGATGCAGTGTAGCTGCTGCTCTAGCCTGGGTCCTCAGCTAAGCAAATTTATTCAGCTGCGTAATTTGTATGGCAAAGACAGTTAAACAGCAGTACTTCAGTATCTTGGATAGCTCTCTGAGGTTGCATGGAGCAATGCAGACATTGGGTCTGTAAATAAATTAACAGCAAAAGCCTTCACTTGGAATCACACTTAAGTGGCCAAAATGAAAGTATCACACAGAAAATTCTATGTATTGTTGGATATTTGGTATACTAGAGAGTTTTTTTTGTTTTTTTCAGCTGTACGCTGATATTACTACACGTCTCTCAGAAGTACAGTGACAAAGAAGTCAAATAAATAGTCTTTGTCATGCTAGTTGGCTATTAAATGGTAAATACTAGTATTGTATGGTAAATAATACTATTGTAAGGAGCAGGGAGTTGGGGAGAAATAGCTCAACACTAGCATATTACTTTGAGGGGGTAAAAGTTAGCAAATATAATCCCAGGGTTGAACTGAAGATTTGTCAATAATGTCACTCTACAAATAAGTAGACCGTTTCCTTTTTGTAATCGTTGGGGTGACAGCAGTAAATTATTCGTCTGCAAACTCTGTTTCTGTACTGAATTAATGGCTGAGGTTCGTTGTGCTTACCAGGCTGATTCATGTTTGCTATGTAAATGGTGGAAGAGCTGGCTTTTGTTACTACCTTTGTAATGAGCTACAGCAGTGATGGGGAGATGTTGTCTGTCTAAAGGAAAAGGCAGATATTTCACCTAGGAAAGAAGAGATTGAGAAAACATATTTCCTGATTGGTATTTTATTTGAAAGAGCAGATCTGAAAGAAACATATGACATACAGTTGGTTTATATCAGTCCTGTCTTCCTTTACTTACCAGGTTTTTCTTCTTCGAGGAATGTGTACTTTGCAGCAGAAATGAAACAAATATTGTCTACTGTCTTGACCCTGATTTGGAAATAAGTTACTGAAGCATATTATGTCTTAAGGGTGTTTGCTTTGTGTGCATTTCAATTATCGAAGGAATGTACGCTGTTGAAAAACAGAGGTTATTGCCCTAGTTCCTTCTTACCTCACTTTCAATTAAATCTGATTTCTGTTACCATAGCATTGCCTACTCGTGTGCTGCCTAGTCCAGTGCTGGTCATTTATGCATGTTTTCTATTCGACTGTGTGGTTGTTCTTACTCTTTCTGAACTAACATCCCCTGTCCATTATTTTTTGGTCTGTGTGTGGGGGGGTGGTCAGGCAGCTGTTTTTCACAACCGATGCAATTGCTAATATGTTTCCTATGCATGAAGGCAGACTTCTATGCAGTATCCCTGGGGACTGTAAACATCATTTTTATCATGTTGGAACTACAGGCTCTGTCAGCCCAGTGAAGTTGTTCTCAATTAGTATGAGGCAGCCCAATTCAGAAGGGAATAGCTGCTCCTGTTCAAGCCCATTTTTCTTTGAGTGTTGCCTACACTCATTTCCAGCTGTTACTGTGCATCTTTTGGGAGCTAATGGGGTTCACTGGGAACATCTATCTCAAAAGGAAATGCCTGAGTCAGTGTCTAGTTGAATGAATGGAGATTTTCATGCACAAAAAAACAGTTAATACCCACTTAGCTAATTATCTCTCAATGTACATGATCATCCTTTCCAGTCCAGTAATTAAAGAAAATCAAGTGGAACCTTGCTAATTTGCACTAATGTTGGGAACAACCTATTGCCAATTACTGCATTTTGTGAATTAGTGCAACGGAAAATAAGTACTTTTTACAAACTATAGAATAACATGTGCTGAACCTTATGCAATAATGCCATGTTATTATTACGCTGCCAATAATCCACCTGTGCATGCAGGGGAAGTTAATATGTTATGAATTCAGGACAGAATCTTATACTGAAGTTCACCCTTTGTTAACTGTGTAAAAATTACTATACTGAGGTCTAAAGCCATATAGTGCTTCTTGAAAACCATTCCCCTGTTTTCTAACAGATTTCAATGAGACTTTTAGAGATCTTGCTACATTCTAATACAACTTGTTTCTCCTCTTTCAAAGCAGCTGCAATTGTCCCCATGGCTGCCAGTGCCAGCATCTTGCTTTGATCCTTTTGAACTGTTGCAAGGGGCTGAGAAGTCCTTCTGAAAATGCAGTGCAAGTTGAAGATCGCTGACTGCTGTATTTTCAAAATGCCTGTTACCTTTTCCTCCATGAAAGTAGATTTGTGGACAATTTCTGCATCTGGCTGCCTTACAAGCCCAATCCAATCCTGTCTGTAGTGCCAGAGCTAACCCTGTGTTTCCCAGACATCCAGTTTTCTCTTAGATGTGGTTGGGTAGCCCCTAGAAAGCAGGCTGCGATCTTGCCCACATCCTTTCTACCAGCTCTACCCATTGCTTTTGACGTGAGTGCTGTCCAGATCCCAATAAAATCCTAAAGCCCCTGGTGAACGTACAGTAAATAACTCCTGTCTGTTTTGAAAAAGTTAGGTGTCACTTGCAAACCTAGTCATTAAGAGGCAAAAGCCTATTTGGGCACATTTTGGGATTTCTGTACCCTCCCTCACCTGAACACCAAATAGAGCCAATCTTTTCACGTTCATCTGGCATTTTTCCTCATATTTTTGCACCCGATCTGAGACTTTATTAAACTTCTGTTCTCTAGTTTCAGGCATCATATTTTCATCATTATTTTTATTACTTTTGATGATAACTACAGCAATTCGGAAGCAGGAGCACTTCCTCTTATCTGTGTTCTCATCCTCTGCCTGTCTTTGGGAAGTCTCCACTTCTGAAATGAGTTAAATCTATCTCAAAAAGCTGAAGGGTTTCCTTTGCAACTTCAGCTTCGCAGTGATACTCCCTAATAGCGGTACATGTTTTCAGGTCCTCTCTCCATCTCCAGTCTGAGGTGGTATCTGAATTAATTTTACTGGAATCTCTTCAGTCACAGAGCACAGAGCACTTGAAGTCTGGATGTCTGTCACTTTCCAGAGCTCCAGGTTATGGATAGGAAGGTGAAACACTGTATGTAGAGCAGCCAAGTCTGCAGTCTATGACCTAATGGCAAGACTATGACAAGCTACCAAGATGACCTGCTTTTCAGCTTAGGCTTCTTATTACTTTTTTGGTGGAGACACCTAGTTACAGGAGATGGCCTGTAAGCTGCAGGAGCCACGTGCCTTAAGATTTTCATATTGTAAGATGTAAATTTAGAAAAATAGAAAATGGGAAACTAATAAAGGTTGTATTTCTTTGCTTGTATTCTACCGGATGTTTTTTTTTTTGTGGTGAAAGAACTTGTATTTGAATACAAACAATGTTTGGTAACCTTAAAGTTGTGAGGAATGAACCAGAAGATAAGGTTTTCTTTTATCCCTACTCCTTTACATTCTGATTTCCAAACCAGAGTCAGGTCCCCCAACTGTTCAAACCCAATTTACTATCATTACAAATAGAACACCTGAATATTTAAATCTGTCCTAAGGACTCAAATGATTAAGTTGCTTTCTGAGATTTGGTGTTCTGAGTCATGTAATAGCTTTTTGAAAAGCACAGTCTTCCCTAAGCTCATACTTCAAAAATTCCAAGCCAGTTCCCTTAAGAACTCTGTTTTAATGGTCTCATTCCATAATTTTGATACAAGTTGGTCACTGGATTTGTTTAATTAGAAGTAAAAACCAGTACTAAGATAACTAATACATAAAAGCAAGTGTAATTTTTTTTTTTCCTAAACACAGACATTATGCTTGGAATAGGTGATGTCTTAAGCCAAATACTCCGTCCTCACTGTCTGGTTGTATCCCTTTCCGACCTCTTGCACACCCTCAAACTATTCACTGAGGGTACAAAATAAGAAACAGAGAAGACCTTGATGCTGTGCAAATGCTACTGAGCAACAACTGCATCATTAACTTGTCAGCATAGTTTTGATCACAAGTCTAAAACACAGCACCATACAAGCTGCTATGAAGAATAACTGCATCCCAGCCAGACCCAGTACAGCCACAAAGGTGATAAAAAGAGAACTTGATATCTGAAGTAGGACTGAAGAAACTGTTTTTTCTCAGCCTGGAGAAGAGAAGGCTAAGAGGAAATGTAATTGCATCTAAATCACAGTCCAGAAAGATAGCTACAAACAAAGTGGAGGTTCTCTCTTTGCGATGTTGCACGGTGGTAGGAGAAGAGGCAATGGGGGTAGTTGCTTCAGGAGAGATTCTGTCCTGGGTGTAAGACAAAATGTCTTCACAATGTGAACCATCCAAATAAGTTGCCCAGAGAAGTGGTGAAATCTCCCTTCCTGGGGAATAAACCACCAACATTTGGCTTGACAGGGCCCTGGATAACCTGGTTATAAGGCCATGCTTTCAACCTAAGGTTGGACCAGATGATCTCCAGCCTGCTTTGCAGTGATTCTTCATGAAAAGAAGACTTAATGGTTTGGAAATTTTTATAAAAATAATTTTCTGAACATGGCTAAAATGTAATAAATGCATAGGATACCCTTATGTAGATTCCAGGGGGTTTTGAAAAAACTGAAATTCCTACAACTGAGAATGAAATATAATTCAATAAACACTGCATGTATAGGAATCAACATTTTTTTAAAGTCTGCTTCTTGCCTCTCTGGTAACTGAGGTGCTTAGTTTCTCCTTATATGTTAGTTGTGTTAGTTCTTTGAGCTCTAAAATGAGGACAATTGTCTTTTTTTTTTTAAACACACTAGCAAAGTATTATCCAATAAGCACTATTTAGCAGTGAAAGTGCTGTTTGTGATACTGTGTAGTTGCTTTTAGCCAAGCGTTTCTTTTATTTAGCAGATATTTCTCAGAAACAAGGCCATTTAGAGTTGAAATATCTGAGTGTTGGAACAGCAGTGAGATTTCATGGTTTTCTCTGCCTTGGAAAATGGTTTAATATTAAAGCTTAAATAAGGTACAAGTTCTCCAAACTTATGTTATGGGTGTATATTTTTCTATTACTGTTTATGTAAAAACTTTGCAGCTGTTTATTTCCAGTCTGAAGGAAGATTGCTTAAATTATGCTTCAAAAAGGTTTATTTTTGAATTTTTGAAAGAGGCAATAAAATCAGGCAATAAAAATATTTTCCTGATACTGATAGATATATATCGGTTTTTGTATTGCGATTCCTGATAGCACCGTTCAAGGGGCACAGACTGTGAATGCAACAAAAACCATCAGACAAGTACTGTCAGGAGCAGGAGGAGGAGTTCACTGGAGTTCACTGAGAGTGTCATGTGAAAAAATTCCCTTGTGTTGATTTTTTTTTCCTTTGAAATATGATGAGCATTTATTGTAGCATGGCTTTACATGGGTTAATAGGAGAATCTAACAGCAAAAATTGTGGCAAAATGATTAGATGACAATCATATGTTTGCATGAACAATATATGCTATAAGCATTAGCCATTTTAAAATATAAACTGAAGCAGAACGCATCAAATTTGGTCCTTCTTCAAAAGAAGAGTGAGTTAAAGCATCTGAATTGTGTGGATGCAGCACAATAATTGTACAGGGAGTCTTAGAAAACTGGAAGGCTCACAGATGTAATGTTTCAAAAAGGAAGAAAAGTGAAAAAATCACCCAGATTAAAGTAACATCTTTAAAAAAAAAATGGTTTTAGTCATGTTATAGAAATAAAAAACAAGGATGAGGGTTAACTGTTGCCTTCTTCCCTCCTGGGAAATATATCAGACCATATGTTTGGAAATAAAACTTTCTTTCAATTCTATGGCAGCTGATGTTAGAAAACTCTTAAGACAGTGCAGCACTGACCTCCTGTGTTTCAGGATATAACAAAATGTGTGAGAAAATGTCTTGCAATTGTGAAATAACACATTGATGGCTTTTTGCTGATGTGTAGGAAGAAAAAAGAAACCCATAAGACTGTCTTCCAGTTCAGCATTATAAACACTCTCCTTTGTGATTTTAGATTTATCCTGGTGGTATCAGGCAGTATATGGTTAGTAGCTTTTGCCAGGAAACTATGTATTAGCACTTGTATTTTCATAATAATAGGTGAATCTATGGGATTTGGATCTTGCATTCTGCTTTAAAACATTTACCATCCTTGTATTACTCCTATCTTTCTTCTTCAGTCTGGATGTGTGTGTGGGCAATCAATTTGAATCACCAAATAAAAGCCCAAGTTGTGAATTAGGCAAGGAAAAAGGTACTTGTAAATGAGGCTGTTGCTGTGAGGGTCCAGACCGTAGTCCATCTGTTATTTATTTCCTATTAAATTTTTTTTTTTCTTGCTACTCTGTTAAGTTTCCTGTTGTTTCTAGTCTTCTATTAATAATCTCTCCTTCATTTTTCACATTTTCCCCTTATCGTGCCTTGGTCTCTTAACTTTTTCTCTGATCTCTTCTAAAAAGAATTTCTCATGTACTCAAATGACATAGTTATCTCTCAAACTCATAGATATTTCATCCCTAAAATTTTGTTCAAAAGTTCATGTTTGCTTTTGTAAAGCAAATAAGGAACGCTTTATGTTGGACTCTATTTCTCTGGAAACCCTTGGTTCTGGGGACGTAATTGATTGTTATGTCAAGATGCAGTGGAATCCAGCTTGGGAAGGATTGATTATGAGCGTAAAGAAAAAGGCTCCATCTCTGCTGATGGGTTAGGGGGGGGAAGGGAGATGAAAAAGAAAAGAAAAAGGAGGAAAGTGCAGGAGAAGAAAGAGGTTAAGAAGAAAAAACTTTTAGACCTCTCAAAAAAGGGCTTTGAAGGATTGTGGCAAACAGACCTTTTTAGAGCATGTTCTGTGTTCTTGCTAATTATTTTGTGATACTTGTACACTAACGTGATAGGGGCTGGAGAAACAGAGGTAAACATTTCTCAAGTTTCTCGAGTATCCATGGGGTAACATGTATTAAAAATGGTCAGTAGTGTTTCTGGCTTTTTATGGAGGGTTTTGAACCCTTTGCAGTGTTACAGCATCGGGTTTTGACTGGTGAATATCTTTATAGTCATTATTACTTAATGATATAATCAGTGCTCTCCGCCACGTGATAAGGGAAGGCTGAGCATTATATGTGCATTTCTAACCTGTACATTTAGGACTTTGAAATGGGTAAGTGAATTACAAGAAATGTTACCATTCTTAAGTGTGGGTTTTGCAACATGTCTGTATCATTTTCAGCAAAGAAAAAGGCATGAATAGATGGTATTTCAGAATGTGTTGCAAAAAGGTACCCAGGAGCAAACTTTGCTTCTGCCTTCTATTTCCTCCACACTGAGGGTCAGCTGATAATGTGAATGATGGCTTAGCAGGGACCTGAGAAGACTTTCTCCACCTCATCTAGAGTTCCTGTACATCCCTGCATGGATGGAGATAGCACATCTGGCAGTATTTGCTTTGAAGCAGGAAGCATGAGTTTGGGATTGTGGCACCGTCTCCGTTGCACTGGCTGGCAGAGCAACTGAAGCACGTGAAAAGCATACACTGCAGCCATTCAAAATGTGGTTGAGCATCTGTAGCCATGTACACTCCCTTGAATTCCTGGCAGAAATTCCAGCTGAATCAGCTAGAATTGCACCTGGCGCTTCTGTTGCGCTATGGTAAAAGGAACGGGTTGACCTAAACAGTTTTATGTGGATTTAGTTATGGAACTCTCAATAAAATCAGTGCTAGCTTTAAGGGCTGTATATCACTTTGGAGTAGATAATATATACTGCGCTTCGGTAATTCTTGCATTTTTCTTGAGGAGGAAGAATAGTGTCCGGTTTTGCTTACTGAGTCCTTTCTTGCTTGTGAGATGTGGATGTAATTACTGGAGTCATGGAATTGCTTTATTGTAAGCTGAAGGAATCATAAAAAGGTTCATGGGAAACATGGTGTTTCTCTGGGCTCTGCTGAAGCTTTTTTGACGTTTAAAGCAGCAAGATGTGGTGTGGGGTTCACAGAGGATTTCAGGCTGTAGTTAAAAGTAAGTTGGAATTTGTTTGACCTTTTTCCCTGTACATTCTTTCCAGAGCATTAGGTGGCTGAGGTCAAACTGAAATGTGTCACTGGTCAGTGTCTGAATTTAATTAGTAGGAAAAGACTTGGAGAACTCTAAAGTACAAGATGCTTGATCACCATCTTCCCATTTCAAATAAAAACAGAACATGATCTGTTTGTGTTTTTCTTCCACCAGCTGGTACAATTTTCTTGAATTTGTTTCTAAATTCAAGGTTTAAATGTGGGAAATGTTACAGAAAGCTGTTTTACTACCAGGCTGGTTACTTAGCTTGGTTTATCATGTCTCCAGAGGTTTCTGTGGACAGTCACTGTTATATGTTACACATAATAACAGAAATTACGGATATTTACCTTATTTGCTGAGCTAATTTTCTTACTTCTATTCAAAATTGCAAACTTTGTGTTGATCTGTAGATAAATCTAAGAAAAACCAAATTCATACATTCTATTGAAGAGGCAGAGACTGTTGTAGATGATTATGATGAACTATGATATAAGTAGCCACTGACATCTAAGAAAAGCAACAATTTCAGCTAGTCAAGGATGGTTTTCCAAAGCCAAAACACAGTAGTAACACTCTGTATCTTGGTAACAAATACGTTTGCAATATCTCAAGCACTTTTGTTCCTGTAATTTGGCCTGCCTGATTTCTTTATGTATTACTGTCAGGATTTAAAATAATGGCAGACTTGAATAGCTCTTGAAAGAATGATGTGCCTCGAATTTGAAAACACTACGCAAAGGTTTGAATTTTTTTACACATGGTCTTTTAAGTTATCACATCCAAGAGAACAGAAGAAATTCTACAATATTAAGTGTACATGATAGGGAGTTTTAGTAAAATAATCCACTTCATACATGTATTGCTTATTGCCATGTTAGCAAAATGACTCTCTAGAAGTCCTTCCAAAATACAATTTAGATACAGCCTTTAATTCTATATTTTCAAGTATTTGATAACACTCATGTCATCACAGATATGTCTACTTTTTCCCCATAAAACTGTTTTTTGTTTTTTTTTTTTTAATTGACTATCAAAGAGTGATAGAAATAGAAATGAAATTTAATGGATCGGTTTGACATGTAGGATTATACCAAGAATGTTTTTTCAGGTCATGTTCAGTTCTTTCTCTGGAGAACCTCTCTGCATCAACACTTATTCACATATCTTCTGTGCTTTACATGTTAAATTCTTGACTGACTTAGCAAAGTGATGGGTGGCTGAGGAGAGTGAAGGTCACTGGTCTCCTGTTAACCAGTGTTTCCACAGTGTAGTTATTTTTGTCATAGTATCAATAGGGTAGGTAGGGAATTATTGAGGCTATGGTGCACCAATTAACCTGCATTGTGCATTTGGTTAAAAAAATGCCAGTGCAGAGTCCTCGAGACCAGGTTTGAAATGGAGTCCGCTTGAATGCCACAGAGATGCAGCCTTGTGGCAGTGCTGCTGTAATTTCAGGGTTCCTGATGTTTATCAGAGGTTCTTCCTCACACTGTGCTCAGTGTGTCCTTTGATCTCTGTTCTGCAGGACATTTAGTAGCGTGAACAAGTAACAGCCTCAGTTGGCATTTACCAGTGATTAATTTCAGAGGATAAAGCAGTCGTCAGAAATTTAGCTGGTAGGTGGAAATGAGCAAAGTAAATTTTCTCAGCACAGTGCTAGTGAAAAGAAGTTAATCAAAAGAAATAAAAAAAAAAAAAACCAAGTTACTGGTTAAGAGTTGTCTCACAGCAGAGTTGTGTTTAATCTTACTGCACAATATGATTGTAACAACAAGTTTCTGCACATATACCATGATAAATGGGTGCTATTCTTTGATGGCAAGGATTACATTATACATGTTGGCATTTATAGGACATAGCTGTGTTTTTTGTTGTTGTTGCTTGGGGTTTTGTTTATTTTTTTTTGAATATTCAATCTTCTGGCTGTGTTTTCATCTATTGTTTTCTCTGACAGTTGGGATAAGACCATGAAGTCAGGTGGCAGAGGCCATAAGGGTCTCTGATTGCTGAACAGCTTCATTGCTTCAATTTTCAAGTTAGACTTTCTGCTATAGTTGTTATTTTTCTGTTTCTATTTGGTGTTTTATTTCACCTTTAAAATAAAAAAGCTAAAGTCTTTAATCTTTGCCTGCAAAATTGTAATTAAGATATGTTGCGGGTGTAGATTATTAATGTGCAAAAGCAACGTGTCATCTAATTGCCTACTACATATGTGCAAATAAGAGGTTTTTCATGGAGGCAAACGAACCTGCAGATTGTCATTGCTTCCCCCATCTGAAAAATTAGCCTTGCATACGCTTCATATTTTAAAGTACTAACTGATCTTAGTTTGGATGGTTATAGCCATCTTGAAGCAACGAGACTTCAGAGAAGACTTCAGTGCGTTGTGCAGTTTCCACAGTCACCAACCGAAAAAAAAACTCCGTATGAAATTCAAATATGATTTCTTCTTCATTTAATTTTAAATGACAGATCGATAAATGTGGGTCTCTGGTTTGGTCCTTTGTATTCACCTACAGCTCTGGCCCCCAGCTGTTTCCCTCCTTACTTGAGTTTTTCTCTTCTGTGTTGAGTTGTCATCTTTGTAATCTGAACGCTTTTGGCTGTTTCTGCAGCTTTTTTGCTATATGGCCTGTGGAGGAGCTGGAAGGAAAAAAAATGACAAACTATTAGCAAAAATATCAGAATTCATACTATTCAGTTATAATTCAGGATGGACTTTCCTTTAATTATTTGTGTTTATTTAATGAGTTGCCGTGCGTTTAACACTGCCATCCATTTGCTGGATTCCCCTTGCTTTATGGTAGCTTTTATTTGTCTAATTGTGTATATTTTAATGGTTTAACGTTTCCTATTCCTGTCTCATTTGATGCTGGTGCTATTAACAAAGAGAAAACTGAGACCAGATGGTTGCCAAACAGTGAAGCCACCTGGTATTCTAGCAATGCCAAATATATTTTACTCTCCATGTTTCTTTAAAAAATGACTGAAACAGATACAGGATTTCTTGAGGATCCTGAGAATGATTGCATGCAGCTAGACAAATATCCTTGCAGTTTTCTTCCCTGATGTTCTCTCTCAGGTAACTTCATCTCACACTCTCTTTCCGTTGTCCCGCTCCCATCTTCCATTTGAGCTCTGCACTGCTGCCTTTCAGGCACATGCTTTACAGACCTTGCTCCACCAAGCTGCCTCTGAGGCTGCAGGTGATGTCCTGACCCAGCCCACTGCTTGCTCTGCCACCCCTGCAGCTACCAGTTCTGTAGGAATGGCATGAGGACCTCTCATGGCAAGCAGAAGCCAACAGGGTGAGCCTGCCAGGGAGCCCTCCAGGAGCTTCTCCACACCCCTTGGGCTATTACTAATGCATAGCAAACAAGTGAAAAATGACCTTGAAGAACAGGGCATTTTGGATGCAGTAGCCTGTGGCTTGCCATCTGATGCCTTGTTGAGTTGAAGGCCAAAAAAGAACTGGAGCTGTTGTCAGGGGTGTGACAGTGTGAGTTGGGACTGACATGATCATAGACGGAGGCTACAAGAGTGCACACAGAGTGTACAGTTTGCTCTGAGTGACAGAAGTTAGACTAAGCTAACCAGAAATATTTTTTCTCTGCTATGAACTGCATCTCCACTCTGCTCCCCATGCCAGTGCCGTATGCTGAGAAGAGCTGTGCCATGTGAGCAGTGACAGACGAGCTGTTCGAGTGTGTGCTTCTCACACATTCAGAAGTCTGGTGTAGGCAGTGCCTGTGTCAGTATTGATACATCTTTGAGACAAGCAGCGTTAACACACCATATTGACACAGGGCTGGGTCAGGGAATGGGGTGCAACTCCTCACTTAGCCGCTGGCAGTCCCTATCTGCCTCCTCTCCTTTCTTCCTTCCTGCCTTCCTCTGCCTTTGTAGCGGATTTCCTGGACACTGCTGATTTATAGACCCCCAGATACCTTGAGTGACACTGAAGTGAACCCTTGGGCTATGTGGCTCAGTGAGCCCAGGTGTCTGAACACTCTGGTTGAGTTCTGGCAGAGAGAAGAGCTGCCACTATGTCAGCTCTAAGCAAATACCCAGACTGCTTGCAGTATCTAGTGACACTAGACCTAGCACAGCTGTACAAATTCAGCATTGCACAAAAAAAGCAGTATCTACCTGAAAAGAGCTTATACTCCATCTGTAAGGGCCAGGAGAACAGTGTAAACAGAGGAGGAAATGAAAAAAAAGACTGAGTTTGGTATTCAGCAGTGTAACAGATGCTGTCTCTAATGCTGTATGTATGATGTACCTGGATCTACTCATTTCTTAGCATTCCTCTCCTGTACTGTGGTCTAGCAGTGGTTGTGGCAGCACTGAACTGTCTCCTCAGAGCTCCCTATGTTATGCTGGGCATATGGTGCCTTTAATTCTTTGCTCACCACCATCTTACATGATGTACTTGTTTCCAGCGCGTTCTGGAAGTGTCAGAAGCATCAGTCATCCTTCTTTTGCAGGTGTTGAACTTGACTATTGCTTTGCCAATGCTAACATGGTCTCTCTAGATGGCTGCAAATGGTCCCCTTCAACTGCTGACTTTAGGCGAAGCTGGGTTTCTAGAGGTCCATGTTCCTGCTGGTTTCTGTAGGTTGGACACAGTCCCATTACAGTGCACAGACCAGTTCAGCGGCAGGGCATCTTTTGGGGGAAAAACATCAGAATGGCCTCTCTTCAAAACTTCCCATCATTTTGGAAAATATTCATGCTTAAAATCCTCCTTCATATCTTTTCAGCAGGCAGCACTTAACAATGTGCATTTAAGCTTTGTGATAGGAAAATGACATAAAACCAATGTCAGTGGAAATCCTGCCCGTAAAGTGGCTGTTCAGGGTTATTCCTGTTTGACCTATTTAAGCAGCAAGGCATAATGATTCCAGTGTGCTTTATGGGGGCACTTGGACGAAGTGACAAGGATGTTGCTTTTGGGGGCTTTTCTGTTGTGAAAGGGACAGTTTTTGCCTTCAGACTTCTTCTCTATATTATATTAGAACCAATTTTGCAACATTTACCATTTCTCAAAATATGTGAACATGCATTGAAGTTGACAGGAGACCCGAGGATCATAGTTGCTGTTGTGAGTATCTGTGTTTCTCCCAAGCAGAAAATATTGAAAATTATCAAGGAAAAGGACAATCCTTGTTTGAAACCTGGAAAGCTTGTATCTGATCTCTGTAATTCAAATAAGTACGTTGGAAAGCACATTGTGCAATTGCCAGAAGTTGTGCCCTTTCATATTATTCCAGTCTATGAGAATCCTGTGGACTTTGGACAAAATTCTCTGCAATTAGTGAACATTTCAGTGCATTTAAATGGGACTTTTTTTTTTCAACAGGTTAACTCTGTTACTCATAGAAGCTGTACTTGCCTTCTATGGAATATACCTCCCTGCACAGGTGAATTGAACAAGGCAGACCAAAAACTGCTGTTGTATCTTACCTGTGGGATATGATGTTTCCTGTGATAATAAAACAAGGATAGCATGCTGGCTCAATGTGGGATGAGCCTTTTCCCTTCCAGATTAAACAAATCCCTAAAAAATATGCCAACCTTTTCATATCTAAGAAAATTAACATCTTTCAGAGCTTTTTTAGCATTGTGTAATAGTCCTCCTATTTCCTTGCATACAAATGTAACATATAGTTTGTATCATTACTGTCAGACTATCCCTGCTACTACTCTGTCATCCCTGAAATAAAAATATTAGGTTGTCTTGGGAGGAAGAAGTTCCTGCCTATTACAAGCGAGAAAGAAAAATAAACAGTACTGAAAGTTATGACAAAGTTATTTTCATGAGCCTACTTTGTTTTGCAAGTAGAAAACTTTGCAGTAATGGTAAAGCTCATCTGTGTAGATGTTTTAAAAACCTAAAAGCACTCAGAAGGTAGGATGTATAGAGATTTAGGAATGTCATTCTTGTCTTATAAGAGGCAATGACTTTTCCACTACTTTTCCCTGGTCGGTAAAGGGAAAAAACCCAACCCAAACCCCAAGCCTTTGGCCTTTAATGCTTGAAACTAAAAAATAGTTGGTTTTATTATACGTTTCTAAGTAAGTTTTGAAAAAGCGTCACAGTATAGCATTTAAATAACAAAGATCCTTCTTGAAATTCCCACCTTCTCTCCACTAATGCCATTTAACAAAGGCAGCAGTTTTTACGACAGGGTCATTTGTAACTGTTCTCCTGTTCTCCTTCTGTTCCATCCCTCCCCTCCTGCTCATTATTAGTAGTTAACATCTCTGATAAGAAATGCAGTCCCTGACCTGCTCCTTTGGGATGCCTGGTCTCTCTTTCTTTGTTTCTGCGTGTGGTTGGTTTTTATTTTTGTTTTTGTTTTGTCATTGTTAGCTTGTTTGTTTGGTTTGGTTTGGTTTGGCTTGGTTTTTAAAGTTTTCAATTAATTTCTGGAATAATTTCTCCAATTTGTGAATCTTTCCTATTATTTCTGTGGGTGTTTTTTTTTTTAGTGTGTGTATGCAGGCCCTGTTACTACACCCCACTTTTTGCTCTGATCATAGCCCAGCCGACTGTCACATTTTAGCCTGCAGGGAACCTTCTGGTACTAACATTCCTGCCTTGTTTTTATTAGAAGGGCATCTCTCACAACATATACCTCGCTGTTTGAAGCAGAAGTCATGTGTATTCAGTAGGAATGAATAATGGATATATTTAAAGGGTACCTTGCCCTTCTCGTTCCTTTGCACATCATAAATAATGGCTCTTTTAGTTTGGTTTTATGTATTACTCTACAGGCACAGTTTGAAAAAAATCTGGTGATTCAGCTCTCAAATTTGAAAAACACTGTGCTGTATGCAGCTGATAGTTTCTGTGCCTGAAAACTGATCCCACACCAAACTCAGTGCTGGTATCCATGTGCAGCTGTAGGATTCTGAAGATTTATGAAACTGCTCATGAATTTATTTTGAAGCAGCTTACGAAAATATGACATGACAGAAAATGTATAGACAACATGATGGGGTGTGTTTGAGCTCTGGATAGAGTTCATTCCTGGCTTTAGATGTCTTTTTAAGATATCTAAAGATATTTTAGGTGTTTTAAAGGTGTTTTAAATACAGGTATTTTAAAGATGTTTTAAATATCTTAAAGATGAGCTGAGTTGTTCTCTGAAAAATGCCTGTTTCTCTCCACTTAGTGTAAGAGTGGATTGGTTGATGAGGTTGCATGTAGGTATCTGTATTAGAGACATCTGCTTTTTGTCTGATAAGCCCACTGTCCCTGGCTGGTTATCATCATCTGAAGAGTTCTCTGAGATAATGGTTATGCGAAAGGATAAACTGAAATTACTTGGAATTTTCCTAATAACTCTAACAAGTTTTAGATAATGCTCCCAGAAAAGATCCTAAAATTGAAGACCAAGCTTGATTTAATTATCTGATCTCAGTGTAAGGACTTTAAACTGAGAGTCTGAGGAGCAAGTGATTTTGATGAGGGTGGGATGAGAGGACTCGTGTTTTTATTGCCCATTTTACTTAGATAAATGACAATTGGAATGGCCTAATTTCCCTGTTATCATCAACACAGCAAAACTATCCCCAAGTACTACACTCAGTGTAGTGCTTTCCCTTCAACATGTGGCTAAGATTTTGTGATATATATCCTTTGGAGTCTCGTAGTTTCAGGAGTCCAGGACAACCAATATCTCTTTCCCCATGAGTTGTGACAGGACTGGATTCCAATTCTCTATGTGGATGGGGAAGTGTGAGCTCAAGCCAGGGACTCTGAGGTGATGAGCCTGTATCCTCTTTGTGAATGAGGTAGCATGCTCTAGGTGTAGAGGCAAACAGCTTGGAGGTATTGGAAATTGTATACTCAGATGATTCAAGCATCAGAGTGGATGAAGAAAAGCCAGTCAGAACAAGGCTGCAATGCTGGTTTTACTGGTAGCCTTTGGCATCTTCTGATGTCAGTTCTTGGGGACATTTGGAATTGTATGACTTTCCTATGTTTCTAACACTTTAACTCTGCTTGTTGTTACCATGATATTTGAGAGGCTGATGATGTGCATTTATAGGAGGCTGCCTACATACTAAATTCTATAAGAAATTATTCCCTCTAAGTGATTCAGCTAAGGGACTACTCCAAACATTACCATTTTCAGTGATTCACTTCTCACAAACACCTACATTGATAGTTTTGGAATATTAGTTGGGACAAAACAATATTTTCTGTGGTTTTTTTGACACTGCAGCTGAAATTTCTTAAGAATATCTGACATTCAAAGTTGAAAATAAATGAAAATGCAAACATACAAGGCTGAACTGTCTGCTATGTATTTTCTAGTATGAAACTACCTTTCTTATATAAATTTTCTATTCACCTTCCTTTTCTTCCTGTTTTAAAATGATGAACAAAATCCAATTTTCAGCTTCTTCTGCTACAGCAGTGCATGTTCCCTGATTTTTTGGCAGTTGTTCCTGAAAGTTTTAACAGATTTTTGCCCCCCTCCCCGAGGTCATGTGTTGGCTTCTGCTGCCTGTTAGTGTTTTGGTTACCTTTTGTAATATATGACTACAGCTTGCACCCTTGGTCTGTATTACAGTTTTCTGAGGGCAGTAGTCTTTGCATCCCTTCTGGGGTCAATCTTCTTGATTCCCATGCTGTATTTTTTTATTTCAGTTTTTGGCTTCATTCTTTGTGTGAATTTTCTATGCTCTTTGCACCAATATGGTCTTTGTGTTATTTGGAAGATGTATTAGGTAGGTTTTTTTGAGTTTTATTTGGTGGGGTTTTGCAGAAAGGGGAATGTTTGGGATTTCTTCCCTCCTCTGCCTCCCCTGAATTTCTGTTGTAGCTGCCTGTGTATTCTGTGGATGTGCATTTTTGGGTTATATCTTCCTGGTACCCAGTCGGCAGATGCCTCTGAGCTCTGCTGGTCCTGTGAGCCAACTAAAGGCTGCATGACCATGGTTTGTGTGGCGCTGAGCCCAAGCTAACATATCCTGCCTCTCAGCAGGACTTGCTATCTCAGTCCTGATGCCCCAGACAACCAGCAGTGATGCAGTTTCTGTCTACCTTGGAGAGGAGACAGAGCAAGCTCACATGTGCTTGTGATTTACTGCATGCTTCCTTCAGAGAACGCAGCTCATGAGTTCATAATTTTCCTTTCTGATAGAGTCAACAGCAAGGCAGTGCTGATATGTTTAGTTCAGACCCTGGAGTTAAAACCATATTCCAAGGTTTAGTGAATCTATACTTGAGACATTTAAATATTTAATTTTTTTTTCCTTACCCCCTTTATGTCTGATAATTATATTTCTTGTTTGGAGAAGTTTGCTGATAGTAGTTTAATTTTTGCAGATATTATTAAAGTTTGTGCTAATTTATCAGGTTGCATTTTGGTATTATATATGTCAGTCTTTCATTTTCCACTTGGAGATGAGATGTGGTAAAGGCAGATATGTTTCTGTTGCAGCAGAGTAAGAAATCCTTCACCTCTGTTCCTTGGAGATAAACCAGTTGTGGCACAGAGCATACCAGGTGATAGGCAGTAGGCAGAAGATGTGACAGTATTTCTCTCATGTGAAGGTTCATGGAATTTGTTTGATGTAAAGGTTATTTTACAAGTTGAATTGATGATAGTTGCTGGTGGAAGCTGGGGAAAAACATCTTGTTCTGCCGGTAGCTTGTTCTTTATGTAGCCTTCTGTGTGCAGACTTTGGACAGCATTAGTGCTATGTTTTAATAGAAAAGGGTACGACTTCCACTTTGCCCAATAGAAAAACAAGGTGCAAGGCACTTGAGCAGCATACTTTGTGTCATAAAAATAATTTCTTGGGCAGTAGCACCTAAGTAGTGTCAATGGAAATAACTTTTGATGGAGAGAAGCCTAGATGACTTGTTTGGATGTAAGCCTGTTGAAGCAGTCTCAGATCGCTCTTCTTTTCAGTTGTAATTTTACTTGGATCCCAGCTACTGTTCACATGCTGTTGTGATACAGCTAAACAGAGGAGTCCATCTTTTTCTCATTCTGAAATTGTTCATCTCTCACTGCCTCCAATTTCCTGTCCCTGCACATCCTGGGGCCTGGAACACTTTTGCCCATGCTTTTTCTGTGAGCCACTCTCACCACTCTCAGTATAAACAGACCACATTACAGAGACATTATCTCCAGAGTTACTATTTATAAATTTTAATTTGTATCCATCCAACATTTCAACTGTTTTGACATGGGTTCTAAGATTTTTGTTAGTTAGAAGTAGTTCCCTGGCAAAAACTGCCAAGGTCCTCCGGGAATTACAATGCAGAGATTTGCAGATGGTTGGAGACTCGCTTAGGCGTACTCTACGGGGTAGCACACTCAGCCTTGCCCAGTTTGAATTATGTGTATAGAAAGACAGAGTATTTAATGTTAGCGATGGCACTGAAACCTTTTTACTCTGTATAGTTGCAAATGTTTTTTTCATAGTGTTGGAGTGCTAGCCTGTTCAGATTTAAAACATCTTTGAAAACATCTTTCCCTCAGCAAGTTTCATCTATTCTGATAAATGCTTCAAAGCCATGAGTTGCGAAGATGGCTTTTTTACTATATTAAAAGGAAAAGTTTCTAAAATATGACCTATGTGTATTCTAAAGACTGCCTGAAAAATTTGCAAAATGCAGTCTCAGGAGATTTTTATTTTGTTTTATTTTACTCCCTACAATTTTTCTGCTTTTAGTGCAGATTCCTTTACTGATCTAAGAACAATAAAACTAAGGGGATGAAATTAACCCTGCCGACCCCCGTTTCAGCAAACCTTGTTTATCTGTGGCCTTTTAGGAGTCCGTTGCTCCTTGACTTCACTAGGGAATGCTCACCCTATAGCTTCCACTGTTAGGCATGGTGATGCCACAGTCTGTGGGATTATGCAGTGCATTGGAGTAAGGAAAGGGGCTAATTTGGAAACAGATGATTGGCATAGCTCCCTTGTCTGTACAAGGACATGGAGAAGGGACTGTACAGGTAACTAACTTTGACATTGCCTTAGCTTTTGAGGATTCAGTATTTGCTTTGTAGTGGCTGAGTAGCTGCTTGAGATAGAGCTGGAATGAAGAGTGTTTCTGAGGTTGGCATTAATTACAGCTTCCCAGTGATGATAAGATCATGAGGATCCACCATGTTGAATTTTTGTTCTACTTTTCTTTTTGTTTCGTGTTTTTTGGACTCCTGTGTTGTTTGTTCAACTGGTACGTGCTTCTGTTATTGCAAATGAGTCTGCACTAAGGTGCCAAGAAACCCAAGAGAATAATCAATCCTTTAGTCTGCATTTATATTTTCAGTGTATTTTCCTCAGGAAAAATTAATCTTTTTTTTTGCTAATAGGTGGCTTTGCTGCCAAGTACCAAGTATACTTGCAAGAAAAATGTGCAGCATTTTCTCCAGCGTAAGATTTTATGTACAGAGTAAGATGGATCCTCTTGTCCTTGGCTGCTTCATGCTGACCTTGTGAATGGTTTTATACAGTCCTGTCTTTGGGCCTCTCAAAGATATCTTGCTGATGTCATGAATCTGAGAAGTTTGATTTGTTAAAGATCTGTTGGATCACTTAGTCCTTTCACTGTGGGTCCGTGCAGAATTACTTCTCATGAAGTATTTTAGCTTAAAACTTTTTCATTTATGTTGATTTATTACAGTTTTATTTCTAATGCTTATGCCACACATAGTTTCTCAAAGGATCAATTTTTTCAGGGCAGTCACCACTGAGGGTACTCTGCATTTGTGAGACTGCACTGAGTTTTGGAGCCAAGAGGGAGGCATTATGAACCACTGGCTGGGATTTTGGGGATGAGTTGATAAAAAGCATCCTTGTAGGAAATGACCACATTTATGATTCAGTCATTAGGGCTTATAGACATTTCCATTCCAAAACTAAATTTCAAGAGTTCCAGTTTGTTGTGGGTTGATCTTGGCTGGCTGCCAGGTGCCCACCAAGCTGCTCTCTCACTCCCTCTCCTCAGCAGGACAGAGGGACAAAATATGATAAAAAAATACCCTTGTGGGTCAATTTTAATGGGAAAAAAAGCAAAGGCTGTGAATGGAAGCAAAGCAAAAAAAGAAGATTTATTCTCTACTTCCCATCACCAGGTGGTGTCCAGCCACTTCCTGGGAAGCAGGGTCTCAATACCCATAGAGGTTGCTTCAGAAGTCAAGTGCCTTGATAATGAATGCTCCCCTCCCCCTCAGCTTTTGTTTCATGATATGGAATATCCCTTGGGTCAGTTTGGGTCAGCTGTCCTGGCTGTGTCACCTTCCAACCACACACCCGCCCCCAGCCTACTGGCCTTTGGATGAGGCTGGGGAGACATCCTTGATGCTGTGCAAGGACTGCTCAGCAACAGCCAAACCACTGGTGTGTTATCAACACTGTTCTAGCTGCAACTGCAAAGCCCAGCACTATAGGGGCTTCTGTACCAATAGGTAACTCCATCCCGGCCAGAACCAGTGCGCAGTTAAGTCATTCATTGTAGTAATATTTACAACTCCTATGCAGAATATTCTTTTCTAATGTAAAATGTTTGAAAGTAATTAAATTGCATTTTAATCCCTGATTTTGTAGTAACTAAAAGTTTTCTAGGCAAGAAAAACTTGAATTTAAAAATTATCCAAAATTGAAGGTCAGTCAGCACTTGTTTTCTCCCCTCTTCATTCGTATTCATTCTTGATACTGAATAGGATTTTTTTGGATCCAATTTCTGGATGACTAATGGCATCTTTATTATTTGACATTTTCTGAAAACTGAGGGTTTTTTTGTTCTTTTAAACTTTCAATAACTAGTGGTTTCAGTGGGCCACGTTTCACTGAGATGTGGTCTTCGTGAAACATTACCTTTTGTTGTGACTTTTATAACTTAAAATGACATTTTGAAGTTAGAGAACAAAATCCACTAATGCTAATATTTGAAATGATTTTTCTTATGATTTCAGAGTAGTTGATCTGAAGGATTTAGTTAACCTTACTCCTGATAAGTGTTTTATTACTAGACAGTAGGAGCTCTTTTTCTCTAACTGAAGGCTTAAAATCAAGTGAAGTTAAAGCTATCTAATTCTCTCCCTCCCTGCTTCTTCTGTTCTTTTGTAAGATGAATAAATATCACTTGAAATTAATGGCTGGTACATTTGGAACTAGTAACAGGAAATGCTCTTTCTAACAATAGGGAATCTCTCTTACAGGCAGGGCTGAGCCCATTTCTCATTTGTGTTAGATTGCTCATAATTTTGGTAAACTTTAAGCCGTAAGGCTGAATGTTACCATGCCAGCTGTCTGCCTCAGGCCAAATTTGGAATCTTTATGCAAAATACTCATCTGTTTCCAAAGCTCTGACTAGGACAAACTTCTATTCCCTTATCTGAAATTCTTGACAGACACCCCCTACCCGCCCCCCCCGCCTTTGTTGAACAGCTCTGTTTTAGCATTCAGGGCTGAGGAGTTGAAGCTTGCTGAGAAGGAAGAAAGTCCTTTGTGTTAGGCAGGTGTCCTTGGCCATGGAAGTCTGTCCAAATTTGGTGTAGTTTTATGTCTCCAAATAAAGAGAGTTCACATACACCTCTCCCTTAGCTCCAGACAGTCCTGGAATATTGTGTGCACCCAGTACGGTCAAGGAAGCCATTTAGTAGAAGCAAAGGGCAAAGAAAAAAACATATTTATGAGAAGTATTTGTAGTGTCTTGTATGAAGAGATTTATCAAGAAGCTGTGGAGAGATGGACTGTGCTGCTTTAGAAAGTTGCAGGGAGACAAAGTGATACTTGAAGGAAGGGTGAAGAGGGGTTGAGCCTGTGGGAGTTGACCAGAAAGTTGTAGGCCACCAGTCCATGCTTTCCTCAAAAGCCTGAATGGAAGCACTGTTTCCTTAGTCTCAGGACGGCATGAAAAGAATATACTCGTGCCAAATCAAGAGTCATTTCTGTATGAATTTCAGTTAGCTCTAAAGGTGGAACACAGGAGAATGGTAGTTAGTTCTATGGTCATTTACTGCAGTGTCTCAAGGATTTGTATGATGGCCCTGTGCATGAACTATATACAGTGATAATTATATACACTAAAACTGCATTTAAAGAAAAAGTAAAGGTTGTGAACATACACATCGAGGATTAAGATGGCCCAGACAGACTGTATTCCACAGCCTTGTGTAACTTTAGAGATCCAGTGGTATTTTCTCCTGTATATCACAATGATAACATTAAGTGCTTGCTGGTGAAATGAACCTAAGCCAACCTCGAACTAAAAGGTTGGTGTGTAAGCTGGATGTTTTCTGGTTATCAGTTGCTTAAAGGAGGATACTGCCTTTTGTACTACTGCTCTCCCATGTGTTGCAGAATCTGGATGTGTGTAGCACATGAGGCAGGGGACATAGAAAGTAAGAGGAAGTTGTTATGGTTAAGGTAGCTGAATGCAGCAGTGGAGACACGAGTCCCAACTCTGTCTTTGCTACAGAGGTTTGTCTGTTGCTCAACAGTGACTTAAGATTTTGGAGATTTTATCTTCTTTATGTTGAACTTGAGATTCATCAGACTGGTTTGCAGAAGTACTGGATATTTGTGCAAATAACTTAAGTCTGTAATTTGAAGGTATTAAAGTATTAGGAATCTGAGGGTGAACACCCTGAGACCCCTGTACATTTTTAGAAGTTAAGGTTTTTCACCTCGGATTTGCAGGTTCCCTGAAAATGCAGATAATGTCATTCCTACTTTCCAGGGTGCATTATGAAGATTGAGTAATGACTGCGATGAGAGCTATGAAAAAGCTCCTGAGGAAACTAATATCTCACCCTTGTCAGTAGGATTTGAATAGTCTGGTCCAAAAAAGGATACAACTTCATATGGAACCATCTCTGCTGTGTACAGAATAAAGCAGGGGGCCTTGTCAAAGGGTAATATATGAGTACCTTATTAAAGACAGTATCCTAATGCATATGTGCAAGCGGGACAAATTAAGCTTCTACAGGCAGCTATTCTCTAAGTCAAGAATGTTTGACTTTGCAATCTTCTAAATTATCTTTTTATGCAGCATTTCTTTAACATTTAATTTCTGTTTCTAATGGGGAAGAGGTTGGTAGACTTATTATGAAAAGAGGCTGAAATGCGAAGCTGTGCATTAGAAAACCTCCACATTTAGTTATAGCTATTTCTTGTGTGAAAGTAAGTGCTTGCTTGATGCTGTACAGGCACCTGTAGTTCTGTGGCTACTGTTCTGAGAATGAAATGACCACGGAGGGCAAGCTTTCCACAGTTGCATTTTGCATGGAGGTGATCCCACGGCAACCCTGGGGAGGCAGTTGCTTGGGCACTGGGGAATTTTGTCCAGTTGCTGCCTAACTCTGTGTGTGGATGAAGGCAGGCTTCTCTTTTAAGGGCTGAAAGCCTTTCACAAGTGCTTTATTTACAGGAAAAAAAAAAATTTGCTACATTGCTAGGGGCACATTGTGGGAAATGAAAACAACTCTGTTCTGTATTTTCTATTCTGTAGGTAAAATACAAAAGAGACTTTGAAGAAAGCAAAGGAAGAGGGTTCAGTATTGTGACCGATACGCCCGAGTTACAAAGACTGAAAAGGACTCAGGAACAAATCAGTAATGTATGTGACTGCCACCTAAAGTGATTGTAGATGGAGAAATAGTGTGTCTAAGAAAAGGTGTGTTTGTTGGTGTTTCTGATGAAGTCTGTGAGAGTGAAGAATCTGATTTTGGTGACTGGTTTGTGTATGTCAGATTTTGAAGTGTGTGTAACTTTATACCACGGACTTGTACAGCACATTGGCAATGTGTGTTCACCTCTCCAGCTTTTAGGAAGTATGCTCAAAGTATTTTCTATACTTAAATGATTTGACTCTTTTTGCTTTTTTAATAGATTTGCCAGCAAGTAAGAATACTTTTGTAACTTTTTATTTACATGTAAACTATATAAATTATATAAGCTATAAAATTTTGTCTTCTTTTTAGCAGGGGCTGTCAAAATTAGCGTAATTGTCAAGATGGAGTTTTCTAGAAGCAGACAAAATTTTGATACTGATTTTTAAAAGAAAATACGTGCAAGATGATGTTCTGCAAGATGAGAAAGGAATGGCAAATATCAAAACTGAACCATGTGTTTCAGTAAGGATAGAGCTTGAATGCAGAATACTTTCAGGAGTGGGATTTTTAAAAATGGAACTCTTCACTAGGAAAGTTATTTATTTATATTGTATTCCCTTGTGGCATGTTTAATTCACTTGCATGGTGGAATATTGGGGAAAATGTAGTGCAAGTTATGATATGTATGAAATAGTTAAGAACTAGAAGGAGCTGTAAATGATGCAGAATCAATACCATTAGCTTGTCCTGGCTTCCCTCCTGATTGGTCTTCTGCTGTGAGAACTTCTCTCCATAGGTTATTTTGTGAAATGTTATTTGACTCATTCCCTGTAGTAATAAAAATAACAGCATGGCACCAGAGGCACCCGCTGTAAGTATGATCAGAAGAAAATGATGGAGTTACTTCAAAGAAAAAACTTTTTTCAGGTTGGAATGCTACTGAAAAAAAGAGAGTAATTGAAAAATACTAGTGGACATGTAGCATTCTTGCTGAAGCATTCAGTAGTTAATGATTTTAATGTCCTGAGATGGTCTTTGAGGTGAAAAATGGGGGCTCATTTCCTGGAGCCGTGGCCAACAGGGAGGATAGTTAATTTAAGAGCTGTGCAAATGCTCCTTTGTGTAGATAAGACGAGAACAAAAGCTCATATCTTATGTTAATGCTGGAACTAACTGAAATGTCTGTTTTGTGAGAGAGAAAGATGTATTCTTCCGAGTGGCAAAAAGCATGGCCATTAAGACTTCCATTTGGAATCTGGGAAACTTCAGTGAGCCCCTGGTTTTAATCAGTTGTATTTTTTATTCAGACCAGGAACCTAAATTAGGTCTTCTCATGACCTACATAGCTTCCTCGAACAAGAGGGATTCTTTTGTGTGGGGTAGTTCTGGAACGCATCAAGGAGATGAAACGAGCAATGCTCTGATGAATACTTAATCCCTTGCATGGGCCTGCTCTGTTAGGAGAGGCTGAGAGGAGAACCCTACAGCAGGCCTATAGTTCTCAGTTTTGGATATTGGCATGCCAAGACATTTCATTAGATCCCTCAAGCCCAGTACCCTCAACATCAGAATATAGAATAGTGTGACACAGCTCGCTTACTTGCATGCTCTTTCTTTCTCTCTTGTTCAGAGCATATTGGGTTTTCTGTTGGGGGAAAGGGGGAAAATAAAACCAAACAAGTAGTTTTGTGAAACAGGAGTTTTCTTCCCGTCTGTTTTTAAGTGGGACAAGGGGGTTTCTCTTCTAGATGAAGACCTTGTTGCACAATATATAATACTGTTTGGCTCCTGAACAAAAGGTATCTACCTGCCTTTTAAGACCCAAAAATATATTTTTGAATGTGAAAAATGTTTTTCTTTTTTTTTTCCTTGGTGGTCGGATGTACTATTCCCATATCTTCATTCCTAACCACGCAGTCTTAACAATACAGATTTGTTCCATCCAATCTTAACAATACAGAGTTGTTCCATCCAGTCTTAACAATACAGAGTTGGTCCATTTAGTCTTAACAATACAGAGTTGGTCCATTTAGTCTTAACAATACTGAGTTGTTTTCTTTTCTTGATGTATGTAGCTGACAGAGATTTCAAGTCATGGACTCTAGTAGAAATAATTAATCTTGAAGGGTAAAATGGAATCCAAAAATGTGCATGATAAAGGAAGCTGCATTTCATTTACTCTTACACTAAAATAATAATCTGATTTATAGCATTATATCCTAGAAAGATAATTTTGCATAGGCCACAAATTGAATCTAATCAGAAAACTCCTGTATTATAGAAATGCATTCCACACAGAGTAGTTTCTGTATTTATCAGATAAACAGTATACATCATGGACTAAGGATCTAATTAAGGTTTCAAGACACTGAAAGGTAAGCTCTTTAATAATTCTAAAATAATTTTACTTTTCATGTATAGCAAAATGGAAGAATACTAATACATATATTTAATTTTCAGTTTTGTTTTGATTTCACCTTGAACTATTAGAAACTTCTCAAAGAGCCTATTTGAAACAAAATTGTAACAGCTTCATTGAAGGGGTAAGTGAGCACAGTTAAGTGTGCAGTTATTCTCGATGAAGGTAAATAACAAAATAAAACTAATGATATAGATGTTATTTAGCAGAAATCTTTGTAAAATGTTGTCTTTTTATCCTAATACTAAGTTTTGCAGCATATATGAATATTAGCATAGTACTCTGATTTTTAAAGAATCTCTTATGCTATCAGTATAAACCTTATGAGGAAAAAAGATCGTGGGGGGATACTATTGTGCCACCAGCAATCCTGCCTCTGAAGACTTAGACCAAACTTGTGAAGTTTATTTTGTGGCTTGATGGGTGTATCAGGACCAGAATGGACTTCTTTTTTTAACATTAAGAGCCTAGTTTTGCAGATGTGCAGCATCCTTGTTAGAAAAGAATCGTGAAGCCTTTCTGTGACATTCAGTTTAAACTGCCCTAAACTCCCCACTGTTACAGCCTGTTAGCATTGAGTTAGCTTGTAAAGTGTAGATCACAAATACTAACACGCTAGTTTAGATTGATGGTAGGGATGGCTGCATAAACTAAGCAGATCTTGTTACTGATGAATTTGCATGAATTTTAGCCCCGTTTGCATGGATGAGCAGGCATTTCCAAATTTGAAGAAATTTTATTAATTAATATGTGTTAAAAAAAGTATTATAAAAATATGTTTATAAGTATTTTAAATGTTTTTAGTATTTTTTCAATTATTCCAAACATAAAAATTCCATCCCTTCTGCTACAGATATCAGTCTTGGCATCGAATATGTAGTTAATACATGTGAAATTTATACTATTCACAGAAAAAATTGTTAATTTTGTTAAAAGACTTTGCAGTGATTTTTGTCCGTCTTGAGCTTTGAGAGGATTTTCAATAAGAATGCAAACATTCTCAAAATGAATAAAAATCCACATATTTTTATAGGTGATTTTGCCAATAAGTTAATTGTAAACTGATTTTACAAGGAAAAAGTGAAGGTTGCAAAAGGAACAGATTGAAGAAGATGACAGAAGTCTGTTTATTAATCTATCATGACACATGGCTAAATGAAGATGTAGGAACTCAATCTAATATTTCCTTCAGGGAAATGGAACATTTTCAGCAGTTTGAAGCAAAGTGCTGGAGCTTACTGCCACTGCACTTTTATGTCTTTGCGTGGGGCTTGAAGCATGTTTTATCTACCCTATGTGAAATAAGTTGCTCTTTCTTAGATCTGTTCCTGATAAATGTCTGCAAAGTATAAAGCAAAACAGGTGTCCATACAAATTGGTGGAGTGAGAAGCTTTCATTAAGATAAAGGACAATGCTTAGGTAACAGAGGTTGCTGGCTTGGTTGTATGGATGGGAGGGTGCATGGAAGCTTTCACAGTGGTTACCCTCAGTATACTGAGAGCCTGTGTAAGCTTTTCTCACTTCCACATTCATGCTGTTACATACTTCAGTCTTGTGGGAGCAAGAAGCAGTGCACATCTGTGCCCTTCTTCCCTTTGAGAGGCAGCAAAACGGAGTCATACGGTTCATTTATATGTATGTGACTCGTTATCCAGGAGGTTTGGGTGACGTATGAAAGGAAAGCTGTACCTTAAGGTAGAAAAGGAAAAAAGGAAAACAGATCAAGTCTGGTTTACAAAGCACATTATCAAGGTATCCTATTTGGTGAAGACCTTAAATTAGGAAAGACAGTATAGTTAGAAAAGAGAAGGTCACTGAATCATGGGGGTTGGAACTATCTCCCCCATATACCAGGAGCTGAACTCCTCACTGAAGTTAGTGAAGCCTGTATTGGATGCAGAGAGACACTGTGGAAATTTTGTAACATTCTCGAAAATAGTGTATGTGGATTTGAATGGAAAAGGTTACATGTTCATTATCCTTAATGAGATATGGTTCATGTTGGGTTTTTTTTTAAGTACCAAGGGTCGTATTCTGCCTCCAGTTAAATTTATACAGCTTCAGAGGAAGCAGCGGAGGACAGGATTTCCCTCATAGCCTTAATCAACTAAACACCTGTATTCTGGAGGAAGATACAAATGATAAGTAATAGGGTACTACCTCAGATGTGATATCAATATGTCCTCACGTAGCAACTAAAGGAGGAAACAACTGACATTGCTGCTGTACTTGTGCACATATGCACTTCTGAAATTAGGAACTGTCCCTAATAGATATTGTGCAATGGCTCTGTATTTCGAAGCTATTGTCACAGTTGTTCAACCTGTTTACTTGCTCAAATGTGGAATAGTGTCTTAAACTGCCAAAACAGATTGTAGGGAAAATTGGCAGGAGATGCTAGCAAGTCCTGGAGCTCCATTTGTAGAATTCACACAGTAAAGCTTGCAGATAGTCATCTCTAAGGACGTTTTTCTCCCCCATTGAATTCAAGTGAAGGAGAAGAATAGCATGAAAGGCAACAAGAAAAATTGATAGCAACTGCAATGTCTACATTTCAGAAAACCAACCATGGCACATCAACAAAGAGAAGTTAAATTGCATACTCTCCTAAGCAGGGCTGGGATTTTCACTGCTTCTGAAGTAATTCACACATTATCTGATTGTATTGTATTCCTAATAATGATTTTTTTGTTGCTTTTGTTTCATTTGGAAAATATACATTTAATTGTATATGACAATTATGTCTACTAATACAGAGTAAACAGCACTTGCTGACCGGTGTATGGTGTACTGCACATACTCCATGCCTGGAGCAGGTGTGGAAGGCTTGGTGCTCCATGGTACTGATTACCTTCTGCTCCTGTTGTGATTAAGCATCTACCAGTTGTGTTCAACAGCCTTTTTTTCTGTCTGGAAACTTCATTGTAGAATATGTCATTCCTATGGCTAATACAAGCGTATCTCTTCAAGAAGGTGGAGTTCCTGTTGTGCTCCTATGCAGTGAACATAGATTCATGTCCAACCTCAACCCTTTTCTGTATTTATCTTCCAATATTGCTGTGAACAGATAAATGCAAATGGGAGTTCTGAGAAGCTTTCAGTCCTTTCGCTTTCTAATGTTTCTATTGTAGCTTTTTGACTTTGACTGAGCAGAAATAATTCCACCTTTAAATGTAGAGTCCTAATAAATGCTTTTGCTAAGTCATATCACATTGATTTTCAGTGACTATGAGTCACTCTCCATAATCTTCGAGAGGTCCTGGAGAACAGGAGAGGTGCCTGAGGACTGGAGAAAGGCCAATGTCATCCCAGTCTTCAAAAGGGCAAGAAGGAGGACCTGAGTAACTATAGGCTGGTCAGCCTCACCTCCCTTCCTGGAAAGGTGATGGAACAGCTTGTTCTTGCCACCATCTCAAAGCGTATTGGGGAAGGGAGGCTTATCATGAGTATTTAACAAAGGGAAGTCATGCTTGACTAATCTGATAGCCTTTTACGATGGCTATCAGATGGATAGATGAGGGGAGGTCAGTGGATACAGTATATCTCGACTTCAGCAAAGCTTTTGATACTGTCTCCCATGATATCCTCACAGCCAAGCTTAAGAAGTGCAGCTTGGATGGTTGTGTGGTGAGATGGACTGGAAACTGGTTGAAGGACAGAGCCCAGAGAGTTGTGGTCAGTGGATCGGAGTCTCGTTGGAGGCCTGTGGGTAGTGGTGTTCCACAGGTGTCAGTCCTGGGTCCAGTGCTATTCAATATATTCATCAGTGACCTGGATGAAGGGATAATGTGTACCCTCAGCTGAGTGGCTGACACACCAGAAGGCTGTGCTGCCATCCAGCATGACCTGGACAGGCTGGAGAGCTGGGCAGGGAGAAATCTAATGAAGTTCAATAAGGACAAGTGTAAAGTACTGCATCTGGGGAAAAACAACCCCATGTATCAGTACAGGTTGGGGTCTGATCTGTTGGAAAGCAGCTCTGGGGAAAAAGATGTGGGAGTCCTGGTGGACAAGAGGATGGCCATGAGCCAACAATGTGCCCTCACGGCCAAGAAGGCCAATGGCATCCTGGGATGTGTGGACAGCAGATTGAGAGAGGTTCTCCTCCCCCTCTACTCTGCTCTGGTGAGGTCCCACCTGGAATACTGTATCCAGTTCTGAGCACCCCAGTTCAGGAAAGACAGTGAGCTACTGGAGAGAGTCCAGCGCAGAGCCACTAGGATGATTAAGGGAGTGGATCATCTCCCTTATGAGGAGAGGCTGAGAGAGCTGGGTCTCTTCAGCCCGTGGAAAAGGAGACTGAGGGGTGACCTTATAAATATGTAAAGGACAGGTGTCGAGAGGATGGAGCTAGGCTCTTCTCAGTGACATCCAGTGATAGGACAAGGGGTAATGGGTACAAGCTGGAGCATAGGAGGTTTCGGTTAAACATAAGGAAAAACTTTTTCGTGGTGAGTGTGACAGACACTGGAACAGGCTGCCCAGGGAGGCTGCAGAGTCTTCTTATCTGGAGGCGTTCAAAACCCGTCTGGATGCATTCCTGTCTGACCTGGTCTAGGTGATCCTACTCTAGCTGGGGGGTTGGACTAGATGATCTTTTGAGGTCCCTTCCAAACCCTAACGTTCTGTGGTTCTGTGATTTTTTTACAGATTTTTATATAGCTTTCATATACTCTACAGCTTTCAGAAAATTGGTATTTGCTTAAGAAATGATGACTCTAAGGTAATGTAAGTTACTAGATTAGATAGAACACGTGCTAAGTGGGCAACTGGAAAACTTTGAGAATGTTTTTCAAACTTAAACATATATTCTACTTAAAAAAGAAAAACTTTAATAATCATTATCAAAGTATTATGCAAAGTTAGAAAAAGACAGTGCTAAATTAGCCTCTACGTATAGGAATTCTTTAGCTACACTTTCAGTAAAAAGTCTTTAATTATTTATTGGCATATTGCTTTGTCCACTTATTCCTGCTTTGATCCCTGTGTAAAATGGTGGTCACCAAGCATTCAAATTTATAATATTTTCTTTCATTTACTGTTTATTTACTGTATGATATGATATTCCACGCACCATAAAATGTAAAAACAACCTGTGACTTCTTTGTGGAGTTGACCCTCAAAAGAAAGAACTCACTTCTTTAACTGTATTGAACAAAATTCTTTTCAGAGTTGTCTAAGAAATGGTGAGGTTTTGGAATATCTTTTTATGCAGTCCTTATTTACATGAAGAACTAGAGCACAGAGATTAAAGTATTCATGCTAATCCAGTAAGTGTCATCTAGAGTAAACCATCATCTTCTGTGTCAACCTTCCATTAGAGGTAGTGGGAGGCACAACCTTTGCCAGGGAATTCTACAGCTGTTTGTTTGGGAACAAAAGATCACTGAAAATTCAGAACAGTGTGTCCATGATTCATCATGGGTGGCACTAACTTCTTTTTCTGTCCCCATAACTTTTTCAGATTCTCGTCATTGGTCTTTCTTTCTTAATCCTGATATAAGTGACAACAGCTTCCAAAATGTGGAGTATTTTTAGACCCCAAAATGCCAAGTTGAAGGGCGCTTTTTGGAATGTCAGATGCTCATTATAGTTATTATGTATGAATCTGTTAGTACAGGTGGAATTGAGTAATTTAGTTGACTTTAAGTCATGGAAAAGTTCTGCTGAGCAGGTGGACTTTCAATTTGCATCAATGTATAACTTGGTCACATTAGGTCATATGTCATGGGGGTAATAAAACAGATATCACTAACATGGTGACATTCTTCACCTGCTGAAGATCAGCTTCCCGGTTACAGAGCAGGAAATGCATTAGAGTCTATCAGTGACTACTTATTTTGTAACACAGGTGTAAAGATGCATAACTCTTCACTAGACAGAACAGAAGCATTTTACCATCGAGAAGATGGTAAATGAACCCTTGCCCAAGAGAGTCATCTGCATTTGGGATGTTAGTGTTAAAAAATGAGGATTTATAGTGACTGTTACTGAGTTGTTTGAGCTGTTATATCCCATACTTCCCATAATAGCATTAAATATGTAAATTCAGATAGGCATTTGTCTTAAGTCCTTTGAAACACTAACTCCAAATCTATAGTGAAGTTCTGGTAAGCTATTAATGTGTGAAAGAAACACCACAGCAGCAAAGTGTATAAAATGGAAGTCCTTGTCTATGAGGCACAAATCTATTTGGACTTGAATGGCACATGACTTTGGGACAGTTTCTGCTTGGGTAAGGCTCCCTTTCAGCAGGCCCACAGTGAGGATGGATAAATGACCTGAAAAGAACCCTGAAGCTAAAGCTGTTCCTCAGAGATGCAGGTGAAAATATTTTAGGTGAAGTAGATCTCTGATAGTCAAAGCAAGCAGATGTGACGTCTGTATGGCTGCCTCTTAGATGGTCTTATTCTACAGGCTTGTTTAGAAAAAACTCTTTTCTGTCCTTTTTAGCAAATATATATTATTGTGGTTTATTATGTGTTTTTTTCTAGGATTTCAGAAGTATTTTTTACAGGTTTATAGAAGAAATTGCTGTCACTGTTGCTAATTTTCTTCTGTATCACTGCTTTCATGTGAAATAAGTTCATTACAAAAGTTATAGAGCCTTTATGATGTTAAAATATGTCTCAAAGTTTCAAAAAGTTTTTAGTGAAGTTCCACAGGGAATAGTATGGTTTTTCTGATTCTAATCTAAATAAATAAATTTGACAGGATGACTGTAACCTTGCTCATATATTGACAAAATAAAATGAGTTGTGTGGTGGAAGTAAAACAAGCTGTCCAGAAAAGTCCCCAAAGGCATGGATTTACTGCATTGTGTAAGTGGGTCAACTCATGCATGAGAAATGAATGCTAATAGCAAACTGGTTGCAAAACTGTAGATTTTAAGTAAAATTGAATCAAATGTAAATATTTTTGTAGAGATGTCATATCATGCTTCTCTGTAGAAAACAGCAACAAAGCTGAGCATCACAGAGAAATAATTAAAACATGTATTTAGGATACATTAGAGCAGTGTCATTGAACTCCAAAGTCAAAGGCATTTTATTAATTTATGTCGTTGGCACTGGTAAATTTTAAGGTGAACCTGTATTTGCTTAAACCTGTATTTGGGTTGCTGGGTTGCTTTGCATGAGATACACTTTAATTCAGTTAAAGAATGCTGTATTTTTTGATGATCAAAATGTTCAGTCTAGAAAACTACCTCTTGAGCTTTTTCCTGATTAAAATAATAATAAAATAGAAATATGCAGTTTGGAGATAGGAAAGATAAAACCAGAAATTTCCATCTTAACCTGTTTCAGCTTCTATTTTTGATGTAATCTACATATTGCAAGGCAAGGCTTATATGAAAGGCATCAGTAGTTTAAGAAACTACTACATAATCTTCAAGTATGTAGCAGAACATTACATGGACTTCATTTTTAATCCACAATACCGTGTCTTGTCAACAGATGTATATGTCACAGATACAGAAGTAAACCTGTAGGAGAATATGTACTTATTTAAACCAGAACATCCTAATTGGAGGCTAAAACAGCTACGTAAATTTGAGCAGTAAATTAACAGCTATGCTATTTTCACATTTTGCTGCAGCATTGATTGTACTGCACATGCCTGTTTGTACTGTAGTTTATGGAATGAAAAATTCCAAGCTGTAATGAAAAGAACTATAAAAAGTGTTTTGTGCAGCTGTTCTAAGCCCCCGTCATCTGACTAAAGCATTTGAGTCTCTAAACACTAGTGACTTCAAGAATTAATTGGTGTGAAACATTTCTGATATTTAAATATATGGCTTTTTCCTGTTGTGGTACTAAGCAACTAAAATATGACAGAATCCCAACAACTTTTTCCTGTATCACTTGAATATATATTTAAGCAATATCAAAATTGCTCATTATTTTTAATGAGTATATGTTTTTGAAGTCAGTGGTTTTCACATACAGTAACAAGAGAATGAAAATAGAACCTCTTCATAGTAGTGCAACTTGGGAGCTAATTAAAATGAAGCTTTTAGAATGAATTTTGGCTTTTGGCCAAAAAGTTGAGAACCAGGAGTTAGCACCTCCAGAGATCCTTGATCAGTTAAGTGCTTGCAAGAAAAAAAAAATTTCTAATTTCCTTGTTTCCCTATATTATCCATTACTCACTTATCATTCCAGCTTTTAATTCTCTCTTATCTGATGCTTTTGTACTGTGCATTAGTTGCTAGGGCAGCATCTTAGGCACTAAACCTCCTGCTGAAGAACAAGATGCTCTGATTCTTCTAAAGCTAATACCATCTTTAGTCTTGATCCCTGGTGATTTGAATGTCTCACCCCTGTGATGCTCACAGACTTCATTGACATTGACAGCAGGGATAGCTGGTCCTCTGTGCCACTCAGGTTGGGTTTTTTTGCATGTTAACATACACGTCTGTGATTTCCTTAGCCTGTCAGTAGATGCATTAGTTGTGGTGACAAAGCCAGCACTGTAGTAAGTGTAATGATTAAACTATTTAACTATCTTAACATAGGAGGGGAAGTAGCGTAAGTTTGCATGTGATGTTTCTGCTTGTGTCTACAAAGATCTTGGAGGATAAGAGTTTATTTTTCCAAAAAGCAGATTAGACTGACATGAGTCACTCGAACCCTTTCTAACCCTTTCTGGTCTTGGTATCACTCAAGTAATGACTTAGTTACAAAAATGTTTGTCTACTTTCTGAAAGGTTCTTTCTCTGGCTCACACCAACATACTCTTGCTGTTAGCAACCACAATCTTTTAATGGAAAACCAAAGTATTTTTTTTCCAGATCTGCCTCGAGTGAATATCTTTCCTGTCTTTTCTCTATTGGTAAACCCTGTTCAGTCCCCCAGAAGATGAGGTATAAAGGGGCAGATACTGAATACTTCACGAAGCAAGCCACAGGCAGTAAGTAGAAGGATTCTGAACCTCAGTCCCTGTAGTGACTCAATAATGGACTTTGGGAAAGTCTAGTTTGAGGAAAATGTCATTTGAGAGTCAGTTGTTTTGAACTTCAAGGCTGGTTGTTTTCAGCCTTACAGAGCTTCATTCCTGCTGTGTCCCTGCTTTATATAGGTTTCCCCCTTTATTCACTAGGGAATGATGGTAGAAAGTGAATGATGGTATAAAGTTTGGCCAGGTCAGCCCTTTTCCAGCATTAAGAAGAGAAATATGCTTCAGAGCGTGTAACTTATGTTGCCAGGATTAACTGATTTTTATAGGGTTTGGCATGACAGGGTAGCTGTTCCCAGTTTCCAGAATAGTGAGTGGGTAAGCAGCTGAGGAGGATAGTGTGACTGGTGTCGTTTTTGGAAGATCAGAGGTGGTCTTTGCGTGGAAAAGGGAAGGATTGACTTATGGGGAAGCTGTGTCAAGACACAGAGCCTGCATCCGGGCAAAATCTGGGTGTCTTCAGGCTGTGCCTCAGTGAGCATGGATCCTGCGCCCTCCTCAGCTAGTGGGACAAAAGCACTTTGTCACCTTTTATCTTAAATGGTATTGGCTACCATATTGTTGCAGATCTGGAGACACTCAGTAGTGCTGCTCCCTCAGGCACCACTGATGGGAAATGAAGGATTCAGAGAATCTGGGAAGGTGCCTCCATCTCATCTCTCATGTGTTTTCTTGCCTGCTCAGCAGGGAGACCTGCTGTGGAGTGGCTGGGCTGCTCTTGCTGCAGTGTTGTGAGCACAAGGCCAAAGGTTGTCTTGGCCTGTGCCAGGAGAGCTGTAGATACAACCAGGGCAAGGGCAGCAGGCATGGAATGAGGTCACTTGTTTGGCATTGCCTTTTGTTTAGCGTTCCTTTCTGTGCAGTGTGTGTTTCTGTCTCAAATAATAGCTGACATGCTGTCTTGAATTGAGAAGTTCAGTTATCAGTCAGGTTCCTTTTCGACAGAAATGAACTGGATGAAAGGCTTAAAGCTTGGTGGTGATAGAAAATTAATCAGAAATACCAATTATGTTGATGGTAAAATGTTATAGAAAGCTCTGACTGTATTGAGGGATTGGAGGTTAAATGATCAGCCTGTTTTGAAAATGGGTAGAAAAGATACTGAGAAGACACAAATGAGGATTGAGTTTTCAGTATGAAAAAAAGGTCAAATGGAGTAAGTCTATAAAGTCACAGGTAGCACAGAGCTGGAAAAGTGCATATGATTATGTGATTACAAGGCAAGAACTAGGACCAGGAAGTATAGCTGTCAGGCATCATAGTTAAAAAAAACCCCAAATATGTGGTGTATAATCAAACAGTGAAGCTCATTAATATAGGAGACAGTGAAGTATAAAAGTATAAAATACATTACAAGAAGGATTAGACAAGCTTGTGAAAGTTAAATCCCCATGAAACATTAATTGTTGTGAGCCAAATCTAGTGACAGGGTCAGGAAGGCTCTGGAATGCTGATAACAGACAACTGGAAGGATCTTAGCAAAGGGAAGACTGTGTTTCGTAGGTACCTTTCCTAAGCTTTAATTATTGAGCAGTGACAGGGCCATGATGGTGTCATCAGTGAGAGCAGTGAGTCCATCAGTGAACTTAGTACCTTGTGCCATTTCTAGCCACAGCTGTGTCTCAGCCCTACCAAGCAGTGACTAACCCCTTACTTCCTTGGTTATACATAGCTGGGTTGAATTTACAGAGTTTGAGTTAAGAAGAACTATTAATTATGCACCTGACCCTAGAGCCTCTGTGACATCAACAGGCTTTATTCATGGTATCTGATTGTCTTCCCAGCCTTTCTGTTACAAACCAGTAAGCCCTTCTGAGCCTTGAATGGCAGATTTTTGAAGAGGTGGCTGAGATGCAAAGATAACTGGGTTATGGCAGATACTACTTACATACATGCAAGTTGTTCTTGCTTGCCCATGGTAATTGGCAGGCCAAGTATTAGTCAAGAGTAAGATGATTTTGGCCTCACTAGCATTTTAGTGATTTTTTTCAAGTGAATCTCCTGATAGTATGCCATATTTGGCATTGCATGATTGTCTGGGAGCCCACAAAGTGAATTAATTTTAGATGAAACTAAACTGAATGATGCACTCAAACCTCCAAAATATTTCCAGTCCATTTGACCACAGTAGAACTAGACCATAGCTACTCCCTCCTCCTGTAAAATATGAACTTTATGTCCTTAGAACTGTTTCATTCTACACATCTGCTGCTGTTGTGCTGCGGTACTTGCCAATGAAACATTGCTTATGTTACCCTGCTTAGGAACCAGTTGTCACTTTGAAGTTGCAGTCCTGTGAGACCAGAGACTGATGCTAACTAGAACTGCAGGCTTTAAAATTCAGAAAGTAGAAGGGTGGAAATAGTGGGTGCTGAAAATCAGATTGTTGCGTGACCTCTATTTGCCCTGTCAAGGGGTCACTGAGACTTGTCTGGTGCGTGCACTGAACTTGTAATTTATGTTTGTGGAGGATGTCAGGAGGAAGATTCATGTCTGGATGTGCAGGTGCTCCATTAGGACTTGGAAAGACAGGGATTGATTAGGTGGTTATTGCCACATGCAAAATTAGCCTGGTCAGAGCCCCCTGACAGGGGAAGCTTGGTACATCACCAGTAAGCCAGGCTGCAACTGATACAGAGCCTTAAAATGTTAACAGTATCTAACTAAGAGAACTTTGGGAGCTATTGCATCTGATATGCTGGGTCTGAACTTTTGGCAATGACATACTGCATCTGTCAGATGTGGAAATTGACTTTTGACCTGATTTTTTGAGTCTGGATCAGCAGAAGATAGGCACACAGTCCCTGTATATGTGTGTGTGTGTGTGTGATACAGGAGGGAAAGCAGGTAGCCAGAAATGTATCTCTGCTGGTTGCTGTTGCTTTGGGAGCAGTCTATAAATACATGCCAGATGTATAAATGAGACTAGGGAATTGAGTATATCCCACAGGTATAAATGAGACTTAGGAGTTAGTGGGTAGGCTTGTGTCTGTAGGAAAAGATATTCCTGTGGTCCAGAACAGCTTGAGGAGTTTGGGCAATCCAAGGAAATCTGCTCCATGTTAGCAATTTGTTTATATTTTGCAACACGACCTTTTCTGACACCAACTCCAACTAAAATGAGAAGGTTGAGAGCTGAGGCACACAGTCCTTCTCTGTTAAACTAATAAAGCTGTCTGTTAAAATGTATCCTGTGGATCTGGCTTTCATTCACCGCTGTATCCTGCTCTGTGTTTGGTTCCTGTTCTGAGATGTGTACTGCACAGAAACGGGGCTGCTTGCTCATTCTATTTCCTACCAGTTTTTGAGAACTGACTGGACAGAAGAGAGGGGTTTCAGGAAGCGTCTTCTGTTGAATGAGCAGTTTGACTCGTTCCAGTTAGGAACATTGCATTGTAAGGCCACCGAGTCAGGCCCTCAGTTGTCATCAGTACTTGTTGGCAGATCTCTTGTCACGCATGTTTTGAGCCTGATCTTGAAAGTCTTGAGATTTTTTTGCCTTCAGTGTTTAACCAGATTTTACCTTAGTAGTCTCTTGTTTGTCAGACAATTTCTTTTAGACACATTGAATGCATGGATCAACCATTGTTGGCTTGTGCTAAGACAGGGCAATACAGCTCATTACACCTGAATTTGGGAGGTCTGCTCTTTATTCCTAGCCTTACCAATGGCATTCTTTGTTACTGCATCAGTTTTCATGTCTTGCTTTCACATACTTACAAAATCTACCTATTTGGTAACACTGACCTTGTCCCTTTACTTTCTAGTTTCCAAAGTGCATTTTTAAACTTCCCCCCCCCCCAGTCCTGTTTATTGTTCCTAATCTTTGAAATGGATATTCATGTCGTTGGATACAGAAGCTTTCTTTTGAGATTTTTACTTTACTTTGGATGGATGTTCTAGGAAAAAAAAAAAAAAGGTCCCTTTTAGGGTTCCGTTCATAGACCTGCATACTTCAGTAATATGAAAGATATCTCATAAATTCAGTGGCCTAATCATGTTAGTTTGTGGTCTTTGAAGTTTATTCTTGAAAGCTCATCAGCATCTTCTTTCCCAAGTAACAGGTAGAAGTAATTTGCTGGGATATAGACATATAACAGTGCTTGACAGTTAAGTGAGAATGTCCGTGTAATGTTATAGATGGACTGGTGGAGCTGGAAGCTCAGTGGAACACATTTCTGTTATTAAAGATACAGCCAAATATAAAGACTTTTATGTATTCCACCTTCTTGAAACTTTCTTCACGCTAATTTTTCCACTCTGCTCAATACCATGACTGATGGATGTTTTAAATAGTGAGGTTTTCATTCCTCTCTTTAGCAGCCCTGTTCCCACCAACTTTTCTACCAGCACCACTGGATCAGAATAAACTTCTTCATCATTGCCTTCTGCAAAAGACATGGTCAGATTTTAGCCCTTTTTATTGGCTTACTTCCATTGCTATCTCTTCATGTGCTCTGGCAGCACAGCCTACTGATAAATCCTTCTATATTTTCCTGTTGTTACCCTTGCTTTCCTTACCTCTCATTACCCTGGGTTGCCTCCATTTGTAGCAGACAGCAGGAGAAATGCTGTGTAGGGAACCAACCAACTGCCAGCAGGGAAATCTGTAAAGCAAGTATGGTGAATGGGTGGAGAGAAAGCAAAATACTGGTGCATTTTGCTTCAGCCAGTGCTAAATTCCACAGGAAGCAATAGACAGAGTTTGAAATCCTCATAACCATGGAGTCCATAATGTGCTGACAGAGACTGACCAGTAATTCACAATTTTTGCAGGGTTTCTGCATGCTCAGACTCAGTTTTTAATCAGTTTTTCAGGTTCCCAGAAAAGCTAAAACACCTTGTACTTGGTTTTGTTTTCATATTAAGCCTTTAATTTTCAGAGAACGGTTTATGGACAATAAGTGAACTCTCGGAGATTCCAGGGCCTGATGTGGAATTTAGAAATGTATAATGCTCTATGGTCTCTATGTATAGTATATCCACCTGTTTCCAAGAGGCATTTAAAGTTGTTACTTTGACCCATAAAGTCCTAAATATCTTGGGAGCTACCACCTCTTTCACAGGTTTCTATGAGCAAGACATCACTTACTGTGGAGTTGTGCTAGAAAGCTGTAAGGTTTTCTTTGGTGGAGTCACAAAAATCACACCTAGGACAGTGGCAAATTGTATTGGCAGAGTAGTTCTACACATTCACAAACACATACTTTTCCTGATGTGAGTGTATCTGCAGTAATGATTTTGCTTGAATTAAAATGCTGTAAAATATAAAAATTAACATTTTAAAAAGAAGACCACACCCAGATGATACTGTTCTTTGTTTAGTAGGAGGAATATTCAGTCAGGCCACTTTGCTTTCACTTCTCTATTCCTGGTTCAAATTTCTGGAATTTAGGCATTCTGTAAAGCTTGTTGTATTAGGTGGAAATCTGGGGAGCTCAGCTTCTTGTGATCACAGGAAAACAGATTTTTAGGAATAGAAACAAGGAAAGTTCAACTCCTTGACTGTCTTGACTTGTTTTAATTTTCTCTGATTTTGATTGTGTTTGTGATGATTAATCAGTGAGATTAAAGATATTAAACATACTTTTTCAGAGATGTTTCTGCTAAAAAGACCCAAAGGTGTTCTAACTGTATTGTCTTCTTTCCTGTTCTGCGAGGTGGATTGGTGGGGTTTTTAAAGTAAGTTAAATGCATATTTTATTTCTTTATAACTTGAGTGACAGGCAGATGTTTTAGGCACTTCAGAATTTCAGTGGCTGCATAGTGGTTTTCCTGAATAATGACAGGCGTGTTGGACATTTGGGAGAATACAGAAAATACTGATGGAAAACTTCTATCATGAGGAGTTATAGTCCTTTACTTGGTAAAAGATTATTAAAAAAAGATTATTGAGGAAAAAAAGTATCATATAGGAATACAGGCTTTGAGAGATTCCTTGCCTGTTTGGTTTCATGCAGCTTTTTGTAAAGTTCAAGTGATTGTATTTGTTTGCTTGATGTGAATATCTGAAACAGTGTAAAACTTAAAAGTGATAGACATTATTACTGTCATTATTAATTGCACTAATGGCCATATAACTATAGATGTGGATGGAGTTCTTGCACGTGACCCATTGCAATAAGAGCTTCCTGGATACTTTTTACTTTGAAAGATACTGAAATTTCACAAATGCTTCTGCTGCAATGTGGAGCCTTTCTAAGTTTTTCATAACAGAAACAAGGACAATGCTTTTTCTGTGTCAGAATATGTGATCGTGTATTGTGTGGGGTACTCATTTCAGATGTAGGTTGCTATGTCTCTGTGCAGCCTATGTATCTCTGCCATTGGAAAACTTACACTTTGCAGACCTATTTTTCATAAAAAATGTTGGAGGAGAAAGGGAAAGAGAGAGAAATCAGAATAGTTATCACACAGTTGCTCTGAGCCAAAGCAGAATTCAGATCTGAGTCCCTATTTTGCCTGAAAAACTTGCACATGGGAATTACACCTGTGTATGTGATGCCTTAAATCGATTTTATATTGAATTTTATGGAAATGGCATTGAAGTTGTCAGTTTAGAGGGCAGTAGTGTGCTGATCATCCTTTCCAGTCCTACTGAATAAAGAGGTAAATTGGTGTGGATTCATAAACAGGATGAATGTTCGGCAGAGACACTTAAATTAGAAATACTAGCTGTAACTTAATTGTTGAATTTGTACTTCCAAACCAAGGAGACTCCAGGTTTTGTGTGAAGGACCATAGCTGAAGATCTGCCAGTGTCCTGTATCTTTTATGTCTGAGATCTGGTATTTGGGCAGATTGAAGTCTTCCTCCTCCTTCCCTTTGTTCATCTCCAACTCCACCAAGAAAACTGAAGGTAGGCTTTTGTATGTCTCTCATTCTGCTGGTGCCCAGCCTAAGACAAGAAATCTAGATCAGCACAACAAGTTTGCTCTCACAGCAAAGTTTCTTTTTGTCCTCCCAACTATCCTATCGAAGCCATGGATGGGTTGTGGAGTGATTTTTTTCTCTGCAGGGAAGTGGTGTAACTTCCACTGAGATCTGAATTACAGATTTCTTTGACCAGTTTTGCCAGTGAGGTGTACTAATGTGCCTCTGACTGTCTTGCCTTCTTTTTTCATCTGGGACAGTCCTGTGCTAGCTCAGTGGTTGGTGGCATTCTCCTGGCACTACTCTATGGTAGTGGGTTGGAATGTGTTTCTTAGGATGGGATTCATCCCATTGTAGCTTCTTATTTTCATCACCAGAACACCAGGATATGTAGAGGCACAACTGCTTTCTCATATTGGTTTACTGAAACAATAGTTCTGCATACTTGTTTCAGAAACGTTTAGTCATCAGGGCACAGGAGGCCAAACGTCTTGATAGATCTGTGTGGCCAGCTCCAGATCCCATGCCAGTAGGTTGTTGCATCAAGGGAAATCCCTTAGCTTGTGTGCAAGCCTGAAAATGAGAGGACATCCTCATACTTTTTTTGGTTTTATTTTGTCACATGTGCTTTGCTTTGTTTCATCTTCTGTGTTCATTTTACAAAACATTTTTTAGGGCCATATTAGGATTACTCTTCAGCAAAGTCTGGGTGCATGTGCTTGGTGCTCTAGGTAGGATCTAGGACAATTTCCTAAAACGAACTCTAGAATATTGTTAACATTTTTAGATTTTTTGGAAATTTTCTTTCAGTGACACTTAAGGGCTGTTGCATTTATATGATACTAAAGCAGTATCAAACCTGATGATAGAAAATACAGTTCATTTTACACAAATGCAGTTGTGCAACCATCACTTGTCTACAAGCAGAGATGTTTTTAATTGCTAAGTAAAGTTTATTTATGTTACAGTCATTGCTCCAAATGACCTTGGCAATTTCCAGTCCCTTGTAGCTAATAGCTTTCTGAATGCAAACAGTTCTGTAGGTGAATAATGTAATGCTTTGCTATGTGTTAAGGGGAATTTTCAATACTTTTTCTATGGTTTAAATAACAGTTCTGTACTAAAAGCTATTTAAGGTCTTGTCGACAGTTAATGTAGATGTTCCTGAAGGTATTCAGCATTTCTTTGTTCTAAATTAGTTAGTATGACCCCTTCATATGTTAGTTGCTTATTTAAAGAAATAATTCCCTTTGCTACAGAAGTCTGCTACCACATGGCCTTTTCCATTATTTCATTATTTATTTATTTATTTACATATTTCCTTGGTTACATTAGTTTTTTATCTAGTTAAGAGAGTCTTTGCTTATTGAAATGATGGTTTATGAAGACTCTGTAGTCTTTTAAACTAATAGTCTTTTTGGTATCCTGAAAGTCTTGCTCTTGTACAGGGTTTTGTCAACATCTCTGCTTTGTCTGTGCTTTCCTACACAGATGCCTTCCACACTTCCCCCTCATACATCTGTAGCTTTGGCAGATTGGTTAGAAATACTCTTTAGTCAGCACAATGGAAATCTAGTCTTTTTAAATGCTTAACTGCTCGCTTTTTTATTTCTTTCCTGGATTTTCTGGCTCAGTCTTAATTCAGTAAGTTTTGATGAAATTTTATTATGAAAATGCTATATTAGATAATAACGATTGTGATAATTCTCTACTCCACTGCTTTGTAGGAACCTGCTTGACAAAGTGTTAAGAGGCAGCCTTAATAAAAACAAATTAATGCTATAGATAAATGCGCTATTAGCCAATGTGGTGACAAGCAATGCTGTCTCGAACAAAAAGCAATTAAAACCCCCTAAATTATCATTTAATTTTAGCAAGGCATTTTTATTCTGAAATCTAGAAGCAGGTCTTACGTATATGAAGAGCACAACATCATGAATTAATTTTGCTTTGTGGAACAGAGAGGAGATTTCTGCCTGTAAGCTTCACTTTGGAAATGTGCTCTAAGAATAGAAACATTGATAGTTTGAGAGATCCCTGAGTGGTGGAAAAATCTGTGGTATGTTTTTAAAAAGTAGTCTAATGTTAATTTTCGTCTGTAATAGACCCTCACATCAACATTTGCACACACAAATAAACATAGTGTAAGCTGTTTAGGTCATTAAAAGGGATGTATGTAAGGTTCTGAGGAAAGCATGCATGAACCAACTATCATTCATCAGTATTCCATAGTAACTGTCTGCTGCTTCCTTCTGTTTCCTGCTTAAGGGAAATAAGATCATTCAAGGTAGATGAGTTCGTGATGAAAGACATGTAAAGTATCTTACATTTTGCAAAAATTTAATTGTCTAAGAATTTGTCAGAGTAGCTTCCGCCTTCTAATTTTTTTTACGGCCAATGCTAAGAAAAATGTTAATATTAAAATTTGAATACTAAAAAATACTCTTAAGATTTAAGAAAATATTCACTAAGAAACTCTTTTGAAAACTGAAAGGTATGTAACTATTTCGAAGGCGATTGTAGTAGACAACTTTAACCTATATGAGGAGAGTTTATAAATTTAACAGATAAAAACTTCTTAAACCAGTCCTTTAGTCAACATGGGTGACTTGATATCAATTTTTACTGTAACAGAGAAGAATTTACTGGCAATTTAAAAACCAGCAGCTATTATGGCTATAATCTGATTAAAGTACTTATGTGTGAGCACACCATGACTCCACTGCATAAAGGCAGGATTTGGTCTCTAAAAAGAGGCCCTATTGACAAAGCTTAAAGCAATTAACTTAAGTGTCGTCTAAGTGTAACCAAACAGTAATATAAATATGAAATGCTAAAGTACACTGCACAGAATTGGTCTTAGTTAAGAAGTGATATTTGTAAAGGAGCTGATAAAGGGGATAAGTAAAGAACGACACAAGTTTGTGATAATTTCAAGTTATTTAAGGTAGGGCAAAAGTAGAATGTGAAGAATTACAAACAGAATTTATACAAGTGAGTAACTGAACAATCAAATGGAAAATGAGACTAAAAGTGAAGATAAATGAATTTGTACAGCTTGTATTTATAAAATAGTGGCCTCTGAACTAACCATTACTTTTCATCAGCTACTTCTGTGAAGATACTCTCAGTGCTTAATAGCAGTCACTCATACTTTGAATACTGTTTTTGGTTTTTTTACCTTCAACTTAAAACCAAAAAACCCAAAACAAAAAAAAACCTGCTTCCGGAAAGTCACTAAGAATGATCAAATTCATTGAAAGGAATGAATGAGTCCAGGCTTATGAATCTTCAGCTTAGGTAAAAGGTGTTTAAGGTATTGCAAAGGTGTAGGAAAGTCTACAAAATCATCATAGTGTAGCCAGGGAGTGACTGCTATCCCTGTCTTCTAATGCAAGAACTGGGAACTTAGAAATGAAGCTCATCAGGAGCACAATTAAATTAAGCATAAGAAGGTGCTTCTTCGCGAAAAGTATTAAATGATGGATTTTTGTACAAGAATACAATATAAGTGCAAAAATTTTACATTAGTTCAAGGACAGGGCAATCACTGAGAAGAATAATCTGCTGTGGCATGAGACAAACCACACCAGGCTCAGGAAACACACCAGACTGAAAACAGTTGGAGTCAGGGAGAGTGCAAGTGGAGGAAGTATTATATATGTTTACCTTGTTCATACTGCTTCCTAGTAATGCTTGTGGCCATACTTGGATAAAGAAGACAAAGCCAGATGGACCTTTGGTTTGAGCCAGTACTAGAGACTCTGCAATTCTTTCTTAATATAGAAGTAGTGATAAAACGTTTATATAAAATACTCTAATAAAAATACCATATTTGAAATATTTATATAATAGATGGAAAGAAATTGGTGCTGAATATAAGTGACTAGCTAAGTACAAAGGATATAGAGAGGTGAAAGACTCCATTATAAATGGCTGAGTTAAAAATAATAAAGCTTTTGAACAAAGTATCAAAATAAAAAGTATTTAAAAAAATATATATGATGTAGTTTTTAGCTATAACCAAGATAACTTCTGCCAATATATTCTTATTTTAAATCAGTGAAATGTGGTTTCAATCTGGTCCTTTCCAATTTGTCTTAGTGTTTTGCATGTTGAATTTGTATTTGAAATCAGTAAGTTCTTATTTCACATTTGGGATTTAGGCTTTTTAAAGTTACAGCTAGGAAGTATAAAAAGTTACAGTATTTTTGGAATGAAGCAGAAAGATGTGTCCATCCCATTTCCTCAAGATACTTGAAGCAGGACCACATGACTGTTTAAAGAGGGTTTGTTGTCTGTGATTAGTGAGGCGTATGTTAGATGGTTAACTGATGGATTTCAGGATTTAGTTGTTACCAAAATACTCAGGTCTGATATTAGAATATCGTGTCCCCATGGTGAAGAGGATTTTGAATAATTGGGTAGAGTTCAAGGGAGAACAACAGAAATGACCCTGGGGACTGGAAAAATAATGTTAAGCTGTTGGGAGTGACAGCTGTTCATTCAGCTCTGAGAAAGAAATGGTTTTACTACTGCATATAAGTATTTACATGAGGACGAGATAGCAGAAAAGCTGGGACTTAACAGCAGTCCTGACAAAGATATGATAAGGTCTTGTGACTGTGCATTTAAATAACCTGTAGCTTCCTAAAGATAGTTAAATGCAGTTTATGGTTTTATTTAGAGATGGCCTGGCCTGGATCAATGCTGTTTACAGGAAAACTATCGTAAATGTTGTGTCTTGTTCAGCTCAGCATCAGGCTAATTGGGTTTGGAGCCTGGAGATGGTTTCTCCCAAACATACTTGAAAGGACTTGAGACCTTTTAAGTTTTTCTGCAGCGTGGTTGTATCTTCTCATTCTGTGCCAAACTGCTTACCATACTCACCCTGAAATATTTTAACATGGACCAATACTTTGAGTTCAGTGAAGGATTTTGGAGTACAAAATGCAGTCTTGTGTATGCAGGCAAAATGCACACAAACTGTACATATGTATGAGAAGGAGAGGATTGTGACTACTGAAGGCTGGAGTTGCCATCTGATACCCCATTTCCATGGTTGTTTTGTTGGGGTTTTTTGGTATCTTCCAAAGGTTCTAGGTGTGCCTTCTCCATGTGTTCACTGTGGCTTGCAGTATATAGAAACCCAAACTTGCTCTTCTTCCCTTGCTATCACTCCTTTTGGAATTAAGAAGGATTCTACTAGTTTCCTTAGAGGATTCCCAGCATCCCTAGAGCATCTTGTCTTTAAACTGCCACACTTTCTCATGTCAGTGCTTATGCTTTGCTTTCATTTGTTTATCACCTTTTCTGACTGTGAGGCCAGAGAGAAATATATACTATTTATAAGGTCTCCCTATGTACACTGTTGCTGGGTCTTTCAGCACATAAATAATTGACTTTCTCTTTTAAAATTCTGCTGACAGTGTAGAAGTTAAGCAAGGTATGAAAGACTTGCACAGAGATAAACAGTGTCTGTGATGTCCAAGAAGTACAGCTTCCTTCAAGGAACCCAGCAGAATCAGGACAACTGTACAATCTGAAAAGGAACAAAAGAAACTGCTGTTCGAAGTAATTGCTGTGCTCAGCCTTACTGGGCTAGGTAACTCTATATTTTTGCGCTTAGATCACTTTCTCTTTTGACTTTGTGATTGGCTTGTAACATATTCACAGGTATAGTAAGTCTTCTGACAAGTGTAACAGCAGCTGAAATGGAATTTGATTATGGTTTTTGTTGCAAATGGAGAAATTGTTATTTTTTTTATTAAACAGTATTCATGTAATTCTGCTGGGGGCATGCTGATTATAATATGTTGCCTATAATTTATATTCTGCTGTAAAAGGTGGTAAATATTGCAGAACTACTTTGAGAATATATAAATACCTGAAATTCACTATTATTTTCTTAGATACTGGGTAATCTGCCTTTGTCCTGTGATTGTTCCTCTATCCTGGTAGGATTCCTTAGATCAATGAATAATGTCTTCCTTATCATCTTGGCTGAGATAAATTAATCGATAAAGCAAAGAAATTGTGAATAAAGAAACTCAAATCAGCTTCCTATTTCTATGATGTATTCTTATATAGATGACATTATCTTTCTTACAGAAGCAAAGCAAGCAGAGTCTTGTGAAAGACTACTGTCTTTTCTCATTTACCGTTACCTCTACTTTTTAATACACTTTTTTAGTATTTCAGCATTTAAGTTATTAGAATTGTCCATTTCCCTAAACAAACTCAGTTAGTAGAACAAACAAACAAATAGAAAACCTAACAACAGGGTGCTTGAATGTGAGTTGGGATGTGGCTACTTCAGTAGAGGCAATAGTAAAATGATCTGCAAGATGGGTATCAGCTGCTTATGGGGGGACCGGAAGAGTTAACATACCATCCTTACAGGTATAAACCTATAGATGCCATTGTCTTTTTCTCTGTAAGTATTAGTATTCCTGTATAGAAACAGCAGTTTCAGTTCTGATAGATACACTTGAAAAGCCCCAAAATCTGGAGGTTTGGAAAAATGCTAAAGGATTGATCTGAGGCAATATTTTAGTCCTTACAGAGGCTAAACCTTTTTCTGTTATTGAATAAAATACTAAAAACACTTCATGATTTTGAAGGATCTTGTGAAGAAAGGGGATTCTTGATTGGGGAAAGAAATTGTACGTGTTGAAGAAAACAGGTCTACCATCTGGAAGATAGATTTAAGTTATACATTAAAGTGTATGTTTTTAAGAATAAAGATAATTAACCATGGGGATTATCAGAAAAAGTTCATATTTGTTATTGCTGAGGCTAAGTACGCTTATGTTTCTCTGAGCAAAACCTTGTCTTTCATAGCAGTTTGGGGATTCATTGTAAGAAAACTCACCAATATTTTACAGAGCAGGTAAATTCAAGAAGGATTTGCCTACACTTGCCAGCAGACAGTGGTGGCAAAGAACAAAAATCATAGAAGTGAAACACTTGCTGTTCTGTAGGGTTCATGGTGCATACAAGGCTGATGGTTGGCCAGAAGGATGCTTTTCAGGCTGTAGTGTGACAGTCATCTTTAGTTGATATAACATTATGTTGATGCTTAAAGAGATGCTACTGCTCTCTGCTGTGACAGTGTTAGATATGTTCCCATCCATGTTAACACTTGTGAGCTGTGTGGCAAGATGGGACAGGACAGGGTCTCTCTTTTAAGTGACAATGAAATTCTGAATTTGTTTTAAGAGAACTGTGAAACTTCACTCATGTATTTAGCATTAGCTAGGAAGCTAATGGAGGTGGGTAGCAAAAGTACTTCTTGTACTGCTGAAAGTGAGTTAAGAGCCCCATGCAAAAGGTTTAACTCATCTATTTAAATTAGATTTTAGTTCAGTTTAATAGAATTGCTGTGTATCTGGAGACAGTTTCACCAAAGGCAAGGCTGAAGAAGATGGTCTAGTCCCTTTCTGTAAGATATTGGAAGGCCTAAGAGGTATATCAGACAAATAATTAAAAGTCTGTAGCTTTTAGTGCTCCTCTGCCCTTAATGTTTGTTCTTGATTCTTCTGTTGTAAAAAATTGTACTAGGACCTTGAGAATTTTGGTTCAAGCTGTGTCAAAGACGTGGTGCATCACTGTGTGAAGAAATAAAGCTGAAAGAAAGAAACGTCCCCCCTCACATAGGGTATTGGGCAAATTTCCCTAATGTGTGGTCTGGCCCTTTTTCATTGGTCTGGACATAGGCTAAATGTGGATCCTTCATTGTAAGAACCATGTACTCAGAAGAATTTTCTACTGGTCTTTCTTCTGCCTGTCTCATGTAGGCAAAATTGTGCCCCAGTGTGGAATTGAGTTCTCTGATACATGTGCTGAGAGCACCTTGAAGTAACAGAAAACTTTCAGTTTTGGACATTTCTGCAACTTCAAAGGGCTTATGGCTTCCAAGCACCTGCTTTGTGGTGGAGATTATCAGTAAACATCAGTGAAACTGCTTCTCCTGGCTACAGGGGAGATAGAGCTGTACAGGTATTTGAGCTGGAAGTTCTTCAGGCAAGGGAGACTTGAGTCATGGAGAGTAGAGGTCAGCCACTTAGGAGAAAATTGTCCTCTGTAGCAAAGTCATTAAGAATTTCAAAGGGCTTTAAAGGTGTAAGTACATTTTCAAAACAATTCCTAGTTTGTTAAGTTCAGGAAAAAAAAAAAAAAAATCAGCGATATTTGCTGATTGCTCCATGTCAAAGATGATGCCTGTTGTAAACTTAAGAAGGCCATTAAAATGTTATCTTCATTGTGTTACATCTGTCATTTGCGCCTTTATACACTGTCTTTAGTATTGAATTCTTCCATTTTGTTTGCAGAAAATGCTCCCATTTTTTCTACCTGAGTTTTCAAGACTACAGTTCTAAGAAAAAGGTAAAATTTACGTAAAAGTGTCCCTCTCTTTTTCACATTTCAGGAATGGTGAAGGTAAGGGAGATAAAAGACAACAGAAATAGAGGCTGAATGTTTTTCCATTTCTTTAAGTGGTAAAAATGGAAACTGAAAAAAAAATGTTTGTCGAAGACTGTATTTTCACAGTTCCTTCTTGCACTTTTTTTTGTGCCAGTTATAATAATACTAAAAATGAAAAGGATTTTAGTGTTTAATTGGTCAGTTCAAACACAATATGTGAGATAATACTGAAACTGTTTTAAACTTCTTAAATCAAAGTTATGCTGCAATTTCAGTGCATTTCACTACAGAGAAAAATTGTCCTATTATAATCTGGTTTTATGTAGATAATGGATGAAATTCATTTTGCAGAGACTTCTAAATTTTGTTTTGGTATATGAAATACCACTTTGTATATGCCTTTTGGCATTTTTCATGCAAATTACCTTTTCATCAAATATGTTTTTTGTAGTGTGAGCTCTGATTTTCAGAAGATTAACGTTCAGAATAAATGGATGCATAAGTATTGAATTTGTGCAATTAAAATGTTCTCCAAGAAGAGAGAGGAAGTGGTTTAAGAGTGTGCTGAGATGCTTAGTGTGTTTATAACTGTTGCAATGACAATAGATGATTGTGTTGACCCTCTGTTACCAATTTGATTGCTCATAGGGATATAATTTTTTCCCTTTAAAACATTGTCTTTATTGCTTTCTGTAGCATCAGTAACAAACATTGAGACTTCCATTGCATTTTGTCCATAATGTAAAACATTCTCTCATAAAGTGAAATAAAAATCAATTAAATTCCACATGGCAGAGGCTGGGGTTGCTTGTTTCTTGTGTGCCGGAATTAGAAGTGGGAATCGGACTTTTATTTTCTGCACAGTCAGAGGATGCCTCTAAAGTCCTTGCTGGTTGTCACTCGGGTTGTTTCATGCATAACTGTTGCAAAAAGAGAGGCATTATTTTGTGAATCATGTATAACCTGCTGGTAGTTGAAATAAGTAGAATATGAGTCTTATATTCTTAGAGAGGATCAAACCAGGTCTGTTTCTATACATGGAGCAATCTCTGGATTATTCATAATTAGATAGACAATTTACAGTACATACCAATTACAGACATGTATTTTTTCCTTCAAATTAGATAGGTAATTTTCATTTATCATTTCCTATTGCATATGGTTTTGATCATAGTGTTAAGCATTGCTCCTACGAGGAAATTCAGATGGACGCACAATTTTGTCTGCACAGTGAAGTCTTCAGTACTTTGCATAAAGGCAAATCTTTACCTGGGTAGAGCACATTGCAGGAGTGTAGCTGTAAGACTACAGTAAAAAACCTGGAAGGTTTGAAAAGAAAAATACTGTATAATTTCTATGGGAAAATCACATTTTTCCATCTTCTAAATATAAAACAAAGTATTTCCGTGCTTTAAGTGACTCTAAAGGTGCTTGGGCTATGTTCTGCTCATGCATACGTTTTGATATGATTACAGTTAAGTAGAAATCTTTGTATTAAAGATAATTGGATCTCTGCTGATGCATACACTTCTATATAAGAATGTATATATTTATACTGTGCTATACTGACAGTGGTGGAAATCCCTAGGGATGCGAAAAGTTGTTACACAGAATTCCAAGCAGAATTAGAGCCATAAGTTCAGTTTCCTCTTTATGAAGGATTTTTTTTCAAAGAAAATACTGGAAAATGAATGGAAATAGATTGAGATTGCTGGAAAATATGAGGACCGTGCCACAAGAAGTAAATTTCTCTTGTTCTTCCCCCAAGGAAAAATTCTGTAGTAATCGAAATGGACAGAATGAATATAAATTCCTCAGCCCTAGTATTCTGTCTAGCAAAGCCATGGCCCCATCACTGCCAGGTCAAATTTTATTAAATGATAACAAAATAAATGTAGATTAAGGCTTTTCTTTTTTAGACATAGTTACGAGAAAAATGCATTTGTGTATCTATGCTATGTACTGTGATAGAGGAATTACTATATGAAATCATATGAGTTTTCATAGGCCAAAAGTTAAGAATACATATCACAGTGGTCTGCAGGATGAAAATTCATGATTTCAGGATTGGTTTCTTTTAACTTTAACTGTGAGTATTATATGTTTCAAGTTTATTTTGGGATAATGAACACTATTATTGTTGGCTTTTTTTACCTAATCTCCCTGAGAAATGTGGACTAGGCACAGCCCTGTCTGTTGCATAATTTGTGGATGGGATATGGGAAATGCTGGGGTAGGTCTAGAGGTGCAGGGATGGTGTGAAGGTCTTTGAAGAATTGACATGACAACTCTCAGGGATTGCAGGTCTGAAGAGGAAAAGTGGGAAACCAGACCTTATCTTTTCTGGGTTGGTGAAAAAAATCAGTTAACTCCTAAATTCCTGATACAAATGTTCAGTCATAACTCCAGTTTCATGCAGCTTTGTCTGGGAATATGAGGTTTTCGGTACAGTTTTCTTCAGTTTCTTCAGTTCTAGTATTTTCCCCTCCAGTTGACAGGGGACTAAGAAAATGTAGCAATGTCATTTCCATAACCAGCTGAAGTTTTATTGGTGAGTCGAACAGCCCCCACCTAAGTGTTTCTTTAATTTTAATGCGTGTTTATGCTGCCTACTTATCATGCTGTTATCCGAGCCCAGGTTTAAAGCAGGTTTTTTTTTTCCTCATGTCTCTTTTAGAGGTTTTCAAAACTTCTTTCTCTAACAGCACTGTGAAGGAAAAGCAATTACTCTAAGTTGCACCTAAAACAACTCAAACATAAACAGAAAGGGAAAGTATATTTGCCTTTTCAATAGTGTTAATGTTAGCCATATTTTTATAATCTTTTGAATTACAAATGCAACGGAACACGTTTTGCAGTATTTAGTGACTTTATTGTCGTTTCAATTGAGTTTGAGTCTTTGGCCACTTATTCAGTGTCAGTTGGGCATTGGTTGGCATTTCTATAGAAAATGTCATTACCGGTGTCTCTGTTCCTTTAGAGGATTGCCTAGAGGGGAAAGGAAGCCTGCATTATAAGTTAAGGAAATTACAGTGATCAATATAGAGTTCTAGTATCAGCGTGTGGTAGTGAATATTGCACATGGTCCAAATTTAGGTTTTTTTTTGAGAAAGCTTGAAACATGTCCTATTACTAAGGGAAGGACTAGCCTGCTTTATGGGCAATGGGTGTTAATTATGTGTAACTGTTTCTGTGGAATATTAATAAAAATACATTTCTTACTTGGGTGTTGCAAAAGTGCTGATATGATAGTTTCTGAAATTAAACAGCACTTTTGAAACCTGCAGCTTACATATCTTAATTTTGATTTTAATGTTTGTGACATTTCTCTGTTTGAGTTGGGAGAGGATTTTTTTATATATATACTTCATGGGAGAAAAAACTCTGTGTTAGACGGAATTATGAAAAAGGAATTGGTTTCATATGCCACTGCTTGTATGCAGAAATATTTCGAGAAGTGGAGCCTAGTCAGCAGAGCCATGAGATTTGTTCTGACATTACTACATTAAAAGTATCATCTTCCCCCCCCAATGTTTTTTCAAGGACACTTGTAAAATACTGAGAAGGCAGCGCACTCAGTCATTTTGTTCCGTTATTACTACTATTTTTTTAACTTTCCATACAATTTAGAAATTTAGAAATGTGAAAGGAGAGTAAGTGAGGGAAAATTTATTTCAAATCCAAAGCAGAGTTAGGATAATAAACTAAAAAAAGATGCCAAACTGGTAGGTAATGGGAGGCATACAGATGGACTTTGTGCTCTGGAATGTTTTGAATACATATGTAACTTCCAATTTCATACTCTTGGCCAAAAAGAATACACTGGGAAAGAAGTGCAGTCCTGTGTTCAAGGACTGGAATGTGTTTGCTGGTCTTCCATGAACTTTTCTGTGACCTCAAACAACTCGGTCTTCTTAGATAAGGAAAAATCCCCAATCTCATAAAGAAGCTGCCATTCACATCTAAGAGGAGTTAGCATCCTATGATTCTATAGAAATGTAAATGAATTATGCTTTCATGTTTATTCTTAGGAAACCCCAAATTGTGCAATACAATTACAAAGTATGAAAGATAAACAGTGGTGAAGTTCAGGATTTGACAAAGTCTGACATCAATCTTTATTTAGAATATAAGTGGTTCAAGAGGAGAGGGAGTTTTGGCAGGTCTTGGGACCTAGCACAGTGGAGACCTAATTGCAGATCAGGACTACTCAGCATTGCCTCAGTAAAATCTGAAAGTATAGCTTGCAATTCAGCCAGATAGTATGATACCAATTAAGAAGAATATAAACAAAATTAGAGAAATGAAGGGGCCAAAGTAGGAAAATTAATCATATCCAGAGATACTGTGGTGATCTGGTAACATTGAAGCATTCTTGATTCGTAGCTTTCAGACTTGATTTTTTGTTTTAATGGAGAGAAAGAGAAAGAGGAGTATTTAATGAAAGATTCAGAGAGGAAGCAGGGGGAGAGAGAGCTGAAGGAAGACAGAAGCTATTGGGTTAGAATTAGGATGCTGCATTTGTGCATTGTAGTAGGATGTACCCAGAAAGCACTAAATGTGACAAGAAATACAGTCTTCATTTTCTTTAAGATCAAGCATGTTGTTCACAAGAGAAGGTACTCTTTTTGTTTAAGAGTACAGTGTGATAAATTAAATACCCCTAAATCACAGTGTCTGTCTTATTTATTTTAATATACCCAGTGATGACAAGGTTTGCTTTTATCCAGTCCAAGATTTCATGTGATTTACTAAAAGACCTTGAATATGGTCATAGTATTTACGAAGATTTTATTTTCCTTGGAAATAATGATGGTCAGCCAAAACAACATGCATTACTGTTGGATATGCTGATTTGGATAGGAATAGACTATAGTCATCGTGTCTGTACCTCAGTATGAATTGAAGGCAAATACTAATTTTATTTATTTGCTTGTTTGTTTGTTTTACTGGATGTAAAGTAATAATTTAAGTGGTATGTTTGTTCAAAACAACAGTAAGCAAGTTTTCTTCTAAACCAAACAATTCAGTTGAAAGCTGTATAGCTCTTCAGTAATAGTGGCTCCATACCTTTTCAGTGTCAAAAGATACTGGTGGTTTGTAATTTCTTATCTTCAGTCTAGTTTTGCTACACTCATCTGTTTCCATTGATGATAATTCTCCCTTTTTTTGTGGTGTAAACCGTTTCTCCACGAAGTACAGCAGCTTTTCATCAGTACTTACCAGGGAGTTCAAAGAAGAACTCTGAGTCACAGGTTTTGCTCTCAGACTTGATGGAGCTGTCTGTTGTATTGTTTGTCTGATAGTTCCTGTTCTAAATGCTTACTTTTGTCTAACTCTGCTACCTGGAACTGAAAACTTCCATGTCAGTTGTCATCCTGGAACAGCTCTTCCAAAGAGCAAGGAAACTGTGTATTACTTTGCTTATGTTTTAAAAGTTTATATATATATTGTTTTTCCTTTGAGTAACTTTCCTCCCCGCTATATTTCCTATTGTTGTCCCCAAAAAAAAAAAAAAAGGAGACAGGAGAGGAGGAAGATTTACATGATGGGTAACTGGTTTTAAATTGATCTCTGTCCAGTTTGATTTTGGGAGTATAGCATTTGCTGTCTAACAGCTGCTCACAGCTATCTCTGCATTTGGTGCTGCAAGTTGGATGGCTACATATTAGACCAAGCTGATATGTCTGAAACAGGAATAAGGACTTTCCCTGCCTGTGCCATCAATGCCTTGACAGTCTACTGGCTGCAGGTGATTCCTGTGTAAAGGAAACAGAAAACAAACATGTGGGAAGATGTAGAGAGAAGACTGAAGAATGTTGAAAAGCAAGAACATTGAAATTGGGCCAAGCTATTGTTCAGTGGAAATGGAGGAAAGTAGGACAATCTGGACAAGAAAATTGGACTATCAGTTTGGAAAGAACTATTAGTATTTGGGGAAAGATAGAGCAGAAATGTTAACTTTGACAGGGAGCTATTTTGAGCCTGGCAGGACTGACAGACTGAGATATATGGCAAAGGACATGACAGCCTGTTCTTAGTTTGTCAGCTCCGGTGGCAGAGATCTGCATGATGGGTTTAAATGCCGCAGCCGGGGTGGAGACCGTGTGAGTGTCAATACAGTGCTATCTGATGGAGCTCCTGCTTTATTACTTATTTGGGAAAATAAACTAGAATACTATATAGAAAATACTATAGCAAACATTACTGTGAATGCATTGCCAAACACTCTCGTGTAGGAAATGCCAAATTTCAGTTTGTCTTGGTATCCTCAGTAAAGACCGTATCTATGGTGATATAATGCTAAATTACATTAAAAAAAAAAAAAAAAGGTGTATAGTATTTTAATGTTTTTAATTCCTAACTACAGTATTTTCATCATCAAACACCTCACCTGTCTTTCCACCCCATGATTATATATCCAAGACTGACCTTCAGTTATAAATATGAAGCATGAAGTTCATTCCAGCTTCTAACACATCTTGGCTGATCGTGGCACATCAAATGTATCTGCCATGAGCTTCCTGCTTTTGGCCCATAATTGTTCCTGTGACTCCTTATCTGCAAGACTGTTTTTTCTTAATTCCTACTATTGATTTTGTGTTATTCCATGCAAACTTAAAAGTTGACCTAGACCATTTAAAGTTCTTGACAATGTGTAGATTTTCTGAAGAAGCATGTTTTCTTTTCACGCTCCTTTTGTGAATATCTTTCTTTTTTCTTTTTTTTTTTTTTTTTTGGTGCTAAAAGTAGAGCTCTCATCTGAGGAGTGAAATTATAAAACTGACTTCTTCAGGTTGAACACATCTGCTTTGTGTGTGCTCACAATCATCTGTTCATTTAATTTGAAAATAAATATTCTTGATGGTTTTGATTCTGTTTCATGAGGTAGAAAAGTATGAACTCAGTTGAGCTCCATGTAGTATTTTTTTCATAAGATCACAGAGAGTGACAAGGTCCCCCCTGAGTCTCCTCTTCTCCAAGCTAAACAACCCCAGCTCCCTCAGCCTCTCCTCGTAAGACTTTACTTCTAGTCCCTTCACCAGCCTCGTTGCTCTCCTCTGGACATGCTCTGGTCATACATTCTTTGTAGGAATAGCTGTATTATTGTATGCCAGCATTTGCTTGTTAGGGCCAGTCTGAAAAAGGTCATCAACTAGAAGACAGTGGAATTAAACTACCCTGGTTGACTTTTCAGTGGAGATTATTGGGTATATAAAGAAATTATAAAGGCTGTAGTCTTTAAACTCTCAAGTGCCCAGAGGGAGTGTCCTCCAGCTCAGCTGTAAGGAGACTGGCACCTGTGGAAGGAGGATAGAAGTGGGAGAGGAATGGGCATGATGAAACAGCAGGCAAGAGGTTAGCCCATGGAAGCACTGGAAAACTAGTTTGCAGTTTTCACGGTGGCTGTCTTCAGTGTGACAGTTTTGTGAGACCTGACCTTTCTTCCCCTTCACCCTCTGCAGCTCCTTGTCACAGAAAACGTTAGTGGGTTAGCATGCTCATGATATTACTATTCTGATGTGTTAGACCAGCTCTGATTTTCACAGTATCATGGGGTATGCAGTATATTTTCTGTGTAGGTGGTCTCAACAAAAATACCTCTGAACTGGTGTTTGGAGCTGCCATAATGTTGTCTGAGAATGGGCTGCGATGGCATAGCCTGTGAGTTATGTTCAGACTTGGGGACAGGAAGCATGAAGTCAGTGATTCTTGAGGTTCATCCTGGTCTGGCCAGGAGGAACTTTGCATTGCTTGGTGTATCCGGAGGTTGGAGGCAGGATGAGGGGCAGAGGAAGTGTAACAGTCACTCTGACATCTTGAATTGCTTTCGTACCACGTCCTGTGAAAACTTGAGTATGTGGCAGCAGTCTTCGGTAAATAGGATCTGGCTGTAGCATTTAAGTAAAAAACATTTTTAACTGCACCATACAAATACAAGAACATGTTATTGAAAGTATCAAACAGTGCTATATTTTCACAAATATGTTCAGCTTTAGATTTTTGGAAGAAGAATGGGTGTTCTCTGCTGCCAGCTTTTTCTTCTGTTTGTTTCTTCCATAAATCTGAAATGATAGTGGGGACTTTGTGCAGCCAAGCACTGCTGGTGAATGGATGTTGGAAAAAAGAATGAGAAGCCACAGTGGTATGGAAGAAATCATGTGGTTACAGCTATCTGTTTCAAAAATAAACATCCTTTTTACCACTTCCCCACAAAAATGCTTTTGTATCTGGAAAAAATAGAGAGCTAAGACGGATAGAATACTGAAAGGAGTTAACATCTATACACAAAAGACATTGCCTCATGTAAATACAGCATTTAACAAACCATTTCACCTGAGAGGAAAAATCTGTTATTACAGATGAATTTGGGAATTAAAACAAGTCTATGGGAGGGAATATAACAATATGGTTGAAAATGAAATTTAATTTAAATTTTTTACAGTACTCTGTATTGATTAAAAATTATTGACAATAATGCATGGAAAGGAAAAGGAAAAAGAATACATAAACTTACTGAAACAAAATTATTAACAGTGTGTGGCTGAGCCGAGGACTTCTCATTATGAAATATTTTCTAGGTTTTTATATATGTGCAATCCTTTTTTTTTTTTTTTAATGCAATATCTTGTATGACATCCACAGTCATCCTGTTCTTAATCTGTCTTTTTTATTTCTATTTTTCCAACTGAGTTTCAAGAATAGAGTTGCAAAGAGACATTTTCAAAATCCCAAGCTAGGGCATGGAAAGCATGTTATTTAATCTTACCATATGAAAGACATTCAGAAGACAAAGGTGTGTATTTAAAAATATGTATTGTTGTAGGTGTTGCTACCTTCTGATTCAACAATGACATGAGTTTTTCTCTCCAAGTGGAGCATTTTTTCCAATAACATAGCGTTCTGAATGAATGTTTGATGAAAGACTGAGCAGGAGTCATTAATATTCACTCAGAACAAAAGATGATCCTTACTAATGTCAATGCTCACTCCATTTTTCTCTTTATTCAAAAGACTATTTTATCATTCTGAACATTCATTCCACTGGACTGCCCAGAGTAAATGCAGAAGAAATTCTTCATGCTGTTATGTTTTGAACAAACACTTTTAAAGTATTTAAAAACAAAATGGTTTTGTTTTTTTTTTTTTTTTTAAATTTATTAAATGAAAGATTAGGACACCTAGATGTCCTGAAAAGAGGTGATGGGAAACCGAGAAACCATGTAGGGAAACACTGGGCTGTTCAATTAGAACCAAGATAAACACTCTCTTTGGTTCTTCAGATGAGTGACATAGAAGAAGAGATTTCTGCATCTTTATGAATCTTAAATGCTGGCAGACAATATTTGGCATAGTTTGACTCAAAATTTTTATATTCTTTTTCATAATGAAGGAAGATGTGAAAAACTTTAGTCTCTTCCTGTTTAGACAAATAATGCATATTTCAGTATATAGCAGGTGATACAGGAACATTATTCCATTCCAAATTATTTTTTCCCCATGGATGGAGAATATATAAATAGACATTTTCCAAACCAATGAGGACATTTACTGGTTTTGGCAGGGTATAATCTGCAATTCAGAGTGCAATAAGCTAAATCATACTGTGGATAACACAGCTTCTTTTCCTCACAGTGGAAGAAGGAAACCTAGGTTTTTGCTGTAAATTGAGATTTACTTAATGATCTCATCTTCTATTTATACCTAATAATTTTAATGTTTAGCCTTTTTTTCCAGGCTCTGCCCAGCTCCAAAAAAAATGAAAACAACCTTTTTTATTAGGTATAAATAGAAGATGAGATCGGCGTTTCTGGAATACTTATATCAATTACATCAGTAATCAAGACATACCAGGTACTATATCTCTCTTTACAGCTTGCCTGAAGAGATCCCATCTTAAGGGGTTCTGAAAATAAGATTTATCTTGATAGTAACTTCAGCAGTTTCTTGTTTCAAACAGGTTTCTGTAGTCTTGTGTTCTTCCAGTTATTGTGAGCTGAGTGTGAATTGTTTCAAAGCTCACATGAAGTTAACCTGTTAATAATGAGGATTGTTTTTCATAGATAAGATTATTTGGTAATGAGTTATAGAGAGCAGTTATCTCCAGTTGAGGGTAGTCTGTAAAAGAGTTCAGGTAATGGTCAATGGAATACTGAATTTGTGCTAAAATTTAATACTAACACTACCTTTCCATTGTACAAGTAAATATTCACACTTTTGACTAAAATGTAGACATTGAAACACAGGAAACAGCTAGGCTATTATTTCTTCAAACATAATAATGCAGATGCATAGGTATTTTATGTTGCTTGACAATAGTTATATAGTGAGCACTGAGCGCCTGTAATACATTTTACTGTTTATGAATTCTGCTGGTTTCATACATGAGAATTGTATATGGTAGAGAATTTCACATATATTTGGTCTTAAACATAATTCTGTTGTGGCAGAACTGGACCCTTAGGGATTACTTGTGTGGTCCTTATTGATGGAAAGATAATGGCCACCTATTATGGGATGAAAACTGCTGTTGATGGGTTTTGTTTTTGTATTTTATATATTTTTTTGTTTTAGAACATAGAGCATGTTTACTTTTAAACAGTCCTTTCTTTTGTGACTAGAATACAAGGGATGAGTAGTACATTAAAGGACATAATTAACTTGAGTCTTCAGCAGAATAAATTATAATTTGTAGTGGACAGAAAATCTATGAGGAATGTTCATGTTCTTGCACTGTTTGACAGACATTTTACACTAGAAGAAGCAAATCACAACAGAAATGATATGCTTTTCATATGAAAGGAAAGCAGCAAAGACTGACAGATTTGAGCAGGAAGCAGAGGCAATCCAAATTTTATGTAACAAAATTCGATCTTTATTAACTTGGAGAAATGGCAAATTCATCTAGATCTCTACATATGGATAAAATTCACTTTTCTCCTTGCATAACATACCTGTACATCTATTAAGTCACAAATGTGATAAAGTTGTCATTATGACATTTTTACAGTTAAAATGCAGGTAGAAGCAGGCTTCAAAGAAAAAGCTAATTGTAGTTTATGAAGTCAAAGCTTAATATTTTGTTTGACTCAAGATGAGGCAGAGTACATATTCAGGGTCATTAAACCTGAGTGCAGACATAAAATACTTAGTCATTTTCTCTGCTTTTTTTTTTTTTTTTGTGTGTCTTATGTTTTAATTTTTTTAAAAAAAGATTTTATGAGATTCAGGAGTTCTGTCCTTGAAGTCACACTATGCTTCCTAAAATTTAAGTCTCAGAAATTGGAGTGTCACTTCTCTAGACCTGGGCTTGATAAAGTAGTAATTGTATATTCTCCATTGTTAACAGCTTCATGTAGGGTGGTTTGTGTTGTCTCTTGTGAAAGCAATTAAGAGCTATATAAAACTTTAATTTGTCAAGTAATTGCTTTTATTTTTAGAATTTTTATGTAACACAGTTCATGAACACTTAACTTATACTTTTTATATGTTGCTCTGAGAATTTGACCTTAAATGCTGCTAGTCTGATAAATGATATATCCATCTGCCTCTACATCATTATGAAGTTTTCCAGATACTATTCAGAAAAGCTACTGGGCCTGGTCCATTGGTCCGTCATTGTAAAAGTTTTGATAATAAAAAGGTTCCATTGGCAGTTATGTTGTAAATTAAAGTCTGGTAATCTGTCTGCTTGAATTAAGAAGTAGATTGTACATCCACAAAAGATTTGAATGCTGAGGTGAGATGTGCACAGAAGTTCATTCTCAAAACTGCCTCACCATGAGTTTTAGCAGAGAACAGAGTCTACAGATCTGTTACAGCATCATGCAAGTATTCAGCATCCTCCCTCCAAATGGTCCTTTGTCCGTCCATTGCTTGCAGCCTATCAGAGCTCCCTGTCCAAAGTCTTTAGATCAAATTCGGAGCCTGCCTGCCAGACACTGTGTAACTGCAGTGGACATGTTACAAACATGCTTGCTCAAGAAACAGAGTTGGATGTTGAGGGAGGGAAAGTCTTATGACCATTTTTGTGTTCGTTGAGATGTGATGGCATTCCTCTAGGAAGTGACAGATGTTGCTCCCAGCCCAACAGGTACTTGACCCCAGAGTTGAGTGGCCTTATCCTGTCTGTGATGGGGCTCCTGATGTTTGCTGAAGTTGCACCATGACGTAGACATGAACAAAAGTTTCACAGTCCAGAGAAGGGTCTTAGGAGGGAGCAGGGCTCTCTGGCTGAATCCTGTGGTTATCATGCAGTAGGTACAGGGTGTCTGGGTTCTGGCTGCCACTCGAAAGGCTGCTTGTGTGTTTAATGGTGGTGAAAAAATCAGGTTACACTCCTTATTAACCTTACAGTAAACATGAAATTAAGATCACTTGTGCTCTGATACTCATTTTTTACCTCAGTTTGATTTTTTACTTGTAGAAAGTTCTAACATCTTAAAAACCCCCTGTGGGTAGCTTTACTGCAGTACTGTGCTAATACTGGGTGTTAATATCCTAGGATTTAAATATAAGCTTGGGGAAGCTGAGTCTGATATATTTTGAATGTCTACACAGTGCATATTATAGCTGCATCTTCATCTTGCAAAGAGATGGTTTAAAATTGTTAAAAGGAAGTGAAATGTGTAGTTACTTCTGGGGCTGTAGAATAGCATCCGTATATGTAAGATTAGGCACTTCCCACCCCCAGGGTCTGCAGTTTTGTATCGCGGATTATCATTATTGAGTGCACTTTCCTGATGAGACTGAGAAATTTCTTTAGCTGTAGTGTAAAGCTGCCAAAATACATTTACCACAGACCTGAAGGCAAATATAATTCTTCCAGAGGCAGCCTCAGGCTTTGGAGGATTTTTTGCTGAAAGGCAGGCTCAGACGTTCCATGACATCATCAGAGAGATAAAAAGACAAAAAGCTCTTCAAAGCTAGGCCTTATGCTCTAACGTAAATTAATTCTCTAGTGATGGTTTATGTATATAAAAAATGAATAAATATTTACCAAAATGCAGTTGAAATTAAACCTTAATCAACCAGACTTGAAGGTAACTTTTTAAATGCCTATTCTTTTGAATTCAACATAAAACCACCTTAATATAATTTTAATTTAAACTTCAGAAGGCAAGGAAGGAATATAGTATTTTCTCTTTCTATAGTCCAGTCTTCAGAGAGGTTATTTTGTTTATTTCTTGCCAAATACTTACTATCTTTAACTCAGTAGGCATAGAAATTAATTTGCATAACAAGTAACTACACTGTAATTTTAACTCTGTGCTGCACAGAAACACCATCGCTTACTAATTTTAAGTTAGTAAAAGGTCCTAAATGGAAGACTGCTCTGTGCTATTTTGTTCTCACAATTTTTTCTTCTTTTTTAAGCTATATTAACAGTAAAATTTGTTTAACAGATAGTAGAATGTTCTAGGAAGAAAAAACCTGTCTTCAGTGCTAGTAAGTAGAGTCTAAGACTTAGGTTATGCTGGATATGACTTATCAAAAATATCACTGGAAAAGAGACAGGAAAAATCCTGCTGAGAATCTCTATGATATCAGCATTAAAACTGTAGGTCTAGGAGTTAAGAAATCCTGGTTCATCACAGGCTTCCTTTCTTAATGTGGAGATGCTGCTTTACTTGATGGCCCCTTTTTCTCCAACTTGTAAAACAGAATCATAGCTATATAGCAAGGAGAAACTCTGTAGAGTTGTTATTTATTGTGGTCTGAATTCTCTTTACAAAATTCCAGATGTTTGAAGGAGACTTAAGACAGCTTGTTCTCTGAATCAAGTCTGCTGCACTTCCCAAACCTCTGCTTATACTGTAAGTCAGCAGTATGATCTGGAGCAGGTTTTCCGGTTGGGCTAAGTTAGACCTACCTGGTCTTGACTCCAGCCTAGTCCTCAAATACCTGAGGATGGGGTGAGGACTGGACTTGCTCTGTGTCAGTGTCCTCCATCAAAGACTCCAGCCCAGATTTATAAAAGTCTTCAAAATCTTATCCACAAGAAGCTGTTTGAGTATAAAGTAGTTATTGTTCTTTAATGTTGCTAACAGCAACTATTGATCATGCCTAAGGTAGTATTTCTAGATAATTTGTAGTGTACAAAACGTTGCTATATTATTTCTTTTCCCTTCCTCCTCTCAGAAGGTACTTACTGCATTATTTCATGTGGTGCAAGCATTAACCTTCCTTGATTTGAAGAACTGTGATTAAGTGTGCTTTTAATGTGGTAATTTAGATGTACTGTGTTATATGAAGAGCACTGTAGGGATAAATTTTTATTATTAATTTATAGGAACTATTTTTTCCTATAGTAATATTTGAGAACTGAGATTTTAGTAAGTATTATGATGGTGCTTTCCAGATTGAATAGCATGCTCACATAGAAGTACCGGTATCGAAACAACTGCAAGCTTAACTTCCACTGATGTCATTGGAATTGCTTGTTCTCTTGGGTAGCCAGGTCTGACTAAAGTGGCTGGAGCAAGAAGTACCAGGTTTGTATCCACTGCTGTTTTGAGAAAATAATTCAGACTAGAAGTAAGATGATGATCTAGTGTCAAAGCAAATTATGTAACTGATAAAGCAGAACAGCCTTATCATCATTTTTTGGTGAATGATGGAGCAAAATGAAGCCAGTTTAAAAATAAGACTTTCTTCTGCTAAAATCTGCACTGTTTCTTTGGGAAATGCTAGATCAACTCTTATTTGATCTATGCAAAAGAGATTTCCATGGGGGAAAAAAAATTGCAACTAAGCTAAGACAATAAGTGAAGTAAAAGGTAAAGCTTTATGTAACTTGATTTAAAAGACTAAAATAATGAGATTATGAGTCATTTTAATCTGCTTCAGATATTCAATTAAATAATTTAGAAATATGATGCTCATTTCCCTGAATTTAAAAATATGTTACTTAATGCAAGTCAACATTTCTAAATTAGGTGCTTGCCACTTCATCAATGCTATAAGCAGGAATGTATTTGTCAGTAGATGATGGAAAGAGATGTTTTCATCGTCTTGTCACTGTTGTCATGGAAACTTGTGTTAAACAGAGTGTACATAAGGATCTAACATTTCTGTGACTATTGTATTTTTTAGTGCATTTTCTTCAATGTAGTCAATGCTTAAGAACTTGTAAGTTGCTCTCCTGAATTACAACCATGAACTCAGTTACAGGATTAGGCTGTCCGGAGAGCCCTTAATATAGGGCTCTTTGCTATAAGATTCTTTTCAGTACAGGTTTATGAACAGTTATATCCAAATCCATTGTAATCTATTATAAGCACTTCAAAATAACATTTACTCTATTCAAGCAGAATATTTTGCCACAGAAGCATTTTGGAAAGAATGAGCTATCCATCAGTCATTATAAACTCTCTGTCTTGAAAAATAGGATATTTTCTGAATGTGCATTTTATATATTAAGTGCTTTGTCTTTGAATACACTGCTAAATTCATAGTGCAGCTCTCGTGTAAAGTTTTCTTAACGTGTCATACACAGAATGGTACACTGAGAGGGAAGCTTGACTATGAAAATCCAGATTTAAACCCTCCTGGACACAAAGTGTTTCTTATGTTTTCTTATTTAGATCTTATGATGGGCAAAGTATGAAAATAAGATAAATTAGTTCCTCCAAATGAGAATGAAGAATCAGTAATTTTGAGCACAATCAGGGTGTTGCATATTTTACATAAATATGGTTTTATTTTTGTCCTTTTTGGGTCTAAAGATATTTCAAAATACACCACCAATTATTTATGACTTGAAATTCTTGTTTTGATCATAAAATGAAGTTACTTGAATAATTTTTTCACCACTGAACAAGTGAATTCTGTTACTTTGAATGTGTTCATTAAATTTCTTTTTTTTTCTCCTGGCCTGTTTAGCTTAATCTTTTCTGCTTTGGGGATTATTTGGAAGACTATTCTGAAATTTAAAAGCTATGATTTATATAGCTGTCAATGAAGAACTGAGCTTTTGTTTTAGTGTTAGGTATCTGTAGCAATTTGGTGCAAATTCAACTTACCTGAGAATCATAGTAACATGAAATGTTTCAGAACAGTAAAGTTATAAAGGTTTTTTAGAGGTATGTGTTACTTATGGTATTGTTCCCTCCAGAGAGAGTATGACTGAAGTTACAGTATTAGGTCTGTCAAAACTCAAGAAGTGCAAAAGTATTGAGAAGAAAAAACAAAATTAAATACAAGTTAAAGAAACCATTGTGGTTTTAGTTTCTAGAAAAATGCATTAATGAAGTAGGTGAGGGTTACAGGCTGGTGGATTCATTTAAAACTGAAATAAAATTAATAGTAGAGACCCAGTTTTCTCTTCGTGCTCTGGGAGATTCTGTCAGTTCAGGCAGTTGAATTTGAAGTAATGCTGCAAGAAAAATTCCTGGTAAGTACACGTACCCAGTCTGTATGGCTAAGAAAATGCATGCAAGAGTTTGTATATATATTTCAGATTACAGTAAGATGTATATGAATATATAGTCACTGAAAGGAGAAAGGGAGTGTCTTCAGCTTTTTAGGATTTATTGAGGCAAAATTAAACTTTTTAGTGACTTAATATATTTTACCTGCAATCATTGATAATTTTAGCCATGATATATAGCAAAGTAAAATTTCCAAATTCTTATATATAGTCGTGGTTCTTTCTTCCTTCCATAGGATTTAGGTTTGGATAAAATGAAAATTCTGTGAATGGAAACCCTTAATCTATTATGTAAACTTCTCTTCATTTGAGGACTTCTAAGAGAAAAGCTGTAACTTCTCTGTTGAATGCCTCTTCTGCTGAATGTAATTTTCCTTTTATGGATACCTCACACAGTGGCCAAGGCAGCTGATAATTTCATTTTCTACCTATCTTTTGTAGAACAGCCTTCCAAAATCTGAGCCACAAGTTGCAGGGCAGAGGGATAGCTTGTGTGTGCGCTGCTCCCCACCAGCTACAGGGGACTTGTGTGCAGGTTGCTCAGCTACTTGTGTACAAGCATCAGGGCTCCAGTTTTGTATTAGGAGTAAATGTCTTGCCTATTCATTGTTGCAATGGCACTAATAAGGGGTGGGGAGTTCTGAAGAGCCTTAGCTGCTCTGCCCCAGAGCTGTTATCTCTGGTGAACTCCCATACCTAGTTGGACACTTGAGTTAAGGGGAGAGGGGTTTTATGACACTTGGCAAGAAAGGCAAATGCCACAGCTATCTCAGGAAGAGTAGATTAAACAGTTGCAGTTCAGCCAAATGTGGCTGATTCTGGTCTTGGCTCCTCATACATCAACCTGTGAAGAGCTATAGGAGCGGTACATTTTTCAGACTTCTGGTTAGACTGAAAATATTAATGGGGTGGAAAGACCAGATTCCCCCGTTGCTGAGGATTTAATTTATTGACAAATTAAAAATCAGAAAGAAAATAGGTGAAACTGTATATTCCATTTAGGAAATACCGTCTTTGGGGGTGAAAGACTATTTTGCAAAGGTAGTAGGCAATTATGAATATTGTCAGAAAAATGAAGCTGAGATTTTGGGTTCTTTTAGAATACATTAGTGTCTGAAAAAGTTTTGTGCAGGTTTATTTCAGTGCATTGTTGCTGATCACAGACAAGGTTACATCTGCATGGCACAGTCTTGTGCCCTGATAAATACTTCCATTTCTGAACGGGTTAATTTCTCAGGTTAATTAGCTGTGTGGGAAAGAGTTTATTAACTCAGGCAGTGTCATTCTAGCATAGCTACACTGCTTCTGGTAACTGGATTAGATTGGATTATTATTATATGAGACTAGTTGTACCATGCAGACATCGTAAGTGTTCTGTCATGAAGATCCAGTTGGGCTAGACAGTGGCTCTGTGAGTATATGTTTGCAAAATATGTCTTTATTAATGTCTTCATTAGGCATTGAAAATTTGTTAGGTTTTCTGGAATTCAGAAATCGATATCTTAACTTCTTGTTTATGTTTGTCTTTAAAAATACCATTTCCACTCTCTGCTTTACCAAAATCTTAAATGAAATAATTTTTATTGAACAAAAATCTTACCTTAGAACCATGAGATATTTGCAGGTCTTGAAGTGTCGTTGATAAATGATGTTAATGATCTGACAGATACAAGCTTGTGGGTAAGCTTTTTTTCTAAATAGAACTATCTCATGAATTTCTTTTGTTAATTGGTATTTCATGTTCAGGGGAAGTTAAAACTGTTGGGCTGTGATCCCGCACTTTTTCTGTTTGTGATCGTGGTACTGATAGCCTAACTATGAACTTCCTTGTGCAGGGCTGCTAGTAACTTCCAGTCTGACAGATGAGTATTTCTAGAAAAGTGAAGTAATTGAATCTTAACGCTTACAAATGCCCTGTGTTCTTTTTGAAAAGGGACCACCAGCTGCGTTGCTTTGAATTGATTGTACTTAGTTCAGAGATGTGTGTGTCTGTCCAGTGAGAACAAAAAATAATATTTTCATTTCAGGGATGACTGTGCGTTGATTTTTAACTCCTTTGAACCAGGCCAGTTAAAGCACTAAAACTTTACCTCTGTTCTTACTGGGTTTTCAGTCCAGAATTGAAAGGAGTGTATTTATAAAGTGTATATACCTTTCACTTTAATGCTTTGCAGATGTTTTAGCTGAAAGACCTCAGTCCTTAACTTCCAGTCTATGTTCAAGTACCCCATGAGGAACTCTGCATTAAATAGGTTTGAGATGATGATGTTTCTGGTACCATTTCTAGGACAAGCACAGTTTCTGCTGTTGTGTCAAGTTGTAATGAAGTTCTTTCAGCTCAGTAGTATGTGTGGATATTGCAGATCTCAGAAGGCTTTTGGGGATTATGCCAAAAAAGCCCAGTGTTGATGTTTGTTCAGCAACACATCTGAGCATCACTGCTAGGTTGTTATGTGTATCAAAGCCAAAATGAGATGAAGCCTTTTAACTTTCTGGGTCAACATCTCCCAAATGTATTTCTTAAAAGATTGGTAAAGGGACAAGGAGATGGCAAGACTTTGGCCAGATGTGGACACAGCTGTGTGTCATTAAAGCAGCAAAGCTGCACAATTGTGTGCCTGAACCATTCGCCTGCAGGGTCAAGTCATACTCATGGGAACTCGAGCTCCTTTATATACCCCATGTTTCTTCCCCTTCTGCCTCCTCAGCAGATACACATTTAGACCAAGTACTTATACAATGTTCTGTGTCAGAAAATAGTACATTGACATGACTGAATGATGGATGTGTTGGGACATTCAGCTGTCTGCTTTCATAGGATAAGCCATATAGTTTGCTTCTAGAAGGCTTGTCTCCTCTATCAAACGTTCATATGCAGTGGAGGTTATGTATGGCAAATACTGTGCTTCTGTGAACAACCTAAACAACATACCGCGTTTTTGATTCTGCGGTATCTCTTCAACAAAATATCCTCATTTTTAAGGCTAAATTTGAGCTGAGATGTGAAACATCCATGCAGGGTGGCTGGAGGTAGAAATGTGGATATATGCCTCACAAAGTTTTGATGAGTTCATATTGGGTACTTCCCTGAAGAACCCAGTTCTCCCTTTTGTGTGCTTATTCAGATATCTACAATGCAATAATAAATCCTAATTTTGCCATGCCGTGTATGCATATGAATAGTGTGTATCCACAGCCTAGAAGTCCATTACAGTGTTTTCTTAAAATTCTGTACAATTGGATTTTGTTTAATATGTGCTGTTTCATGCCAGAACAAATGACTATGGATTATTCCATTACATATAGTGGAAAATGCTTGAGAAGTGTCTGTTTGGAGGTTTTGGTTACAATGCAGGTTTTGCAGGTGAAAAATAATTTCTAATACAGCATACTTTACAATTGTTTTAGGAATGTAAAACTCAGCATTTTACCTAGGTGTTTATTCAGATTAGATTCAGTATTTTCAGAGTAGATTTAAAAAGGCTTGTAAAAATACATAAACACTTGCAATACCAAACATGCCTGTGGATCCTAGATTACTTATTGCCTCTTCTGGAAGTAACCTAAGCTTATTCTTGACCTGCAGGCTGCTAATACATCCCTAATGCGCTTCTAAACCATGCAAATCTTAAATGGTATATGTAATAAATTCTTCCCTGAATTATATCTGGATTTCATTTCCAGGCTTGCTTTATTGCACAGTGAATGTCATCTGACAGTATTCAGTGTTTTGAGGAGGGTGAAAAAAAGGGATGCAATTTTCTTTATCATATAGTCTCGTACTGCATCTGTAACATTGAAGAGTGCCATTTTGAGGAACTGGTGTATGGTTTAGTTGATACTGTGATGTTTTTTTCCCATACGTCTTTGCACATAGTATTATATTTTTCTTTAATATAATGAGTTACAGCAGCTGTTTTGTGCTCTTTGTATTCTGGAAGCTACACAGGACATAACATATTTGAATGCTCAGTTATGCGTGACCCATGTAACACAAAAATAGGAAAAAGTGAATTCTATCCAAACAGTTAAAGATCACAGAATAGAATAAAGTAGAATAGAATAGAACAGAATATTTCTGTTGGAAGGGACCTACAATGATCATCTAGTCCAACTGCCTGACCACTTCAGAGCTGACCAGAAGGAATCAAGCTAAAGATTATGCAGAAACCATTGTAGGTAGACCACAATTAATATATAAATTTTGGTATGTCCAGCTGCTGAAAAACCACCAGATATAATGTAAGCATGTTAAAAAGCTGAACATCCACTTTTCCCCCAAAACCCAAACAATTTTGACTTTGTCATTTTGACCATATTTGCTTTCTGGTGCAAAAAATAGCAAAAGATTTCCACATATTCAGCAGGCTTTGCAGCTACTAATAGCTCTTCTCCACTCTCTTAAATATTTTTCAATGCCTTCACTTCAAAAAAATATTAAATGTGGGAAGGAAAGGGAAATGAACGGTGCTGGAAGAATATAGTAGTTGCAGTATTATCACAGAAATCCCCAAGTGAAGATCTGGTGCTGGATTTCTGTCTGACACTTCTGTAGGTTCTCTGTCTCCTTAACAAGTGGTCCTTAAAATACTGCATGAGTCTGTTATTTATGATTATATTTGCTGTATCCATAACCTTCAAAAATTACCTGTTGCTGTGAACACCCATCTTATAAGACTAATCCCTTTGTGTCCACAAGGATGAAACATCCTGAGCTCCAAAAGTAGTCAGCATAAATTGCATGTAATCGTCATGTATACAAACCAGGCTTCTAGGTTTCAGTTTGAACTTCGACAATCCCAATCCAAATCTGAATTTTAGGAGCTCATATCTGAAAATCTTGAAGTTTTCTGTACTATTCATATATAAGGAATATTGTCTCTTGATTGTTACAGACTGAAAGCAGTTTGTGCCTTTGTTCTTAATACTTTTTTCAGATTTTCAGTTCTTAACTAAGTCAAATGCTCTGTTTTTCTTTTTCTTTGAAATGCTTCTTTTTCTAAGATAATGTGTGTTTTTAAATAAGCTCTAAGGACATTGTGTTTGGACACAAGTACGTAAAATTCTTTGAAGAGGATTTTTAAGAGGACACATTGCTTATATCTTTGCCTGATTGCAAAGCTGTGTAGTGGTGAATTACTTTGCTAGATGAAGTTGAAAATCATGATCTCTATAAAATGAGAAGTATACAAGGGGCAGTTTGGAAAGAAAAAAATGTTAAATTGCTACTCCAACTGTTCCTGTAATACCTCCTTGCTTATTTTGCAGAAGCAAACACTGTGACACTGTATCCATCGGCATAACGATATCTTTCAGTTTCATTGCAGCTGGAGCCAATGACTTCATACTGGAAGTACTGGTTTTGACACTACAGACCATGACAGTTTTTATCAGCGAGCGGACATTCATGTTTGTGTAAGTGCATAGCCCTCTGTGCTTGTAAGTATACAGACATATTCGTATCTATGTATGCACAGGTTTAACCTTCAGCTGACATAATATGCAAACCATTTAAGGAATTTTATATGCTTTATGGAAAAGGAATATTTCCTGAAAAAAATATACTAGCTGTTACGTTTACTGGAAAACAGGAATAGTGTGGGTTTTTTCAATCAAAAAGCTGTATTATTGTACCAACAAAATAAAGTTCTGTGGTAACTGGTTTTGGAGTCAAAGATGCCTTGAGTCTTAGAACTGGGCAGTTTTCCCATAACCCTAGAGTCATGTTCCCCCTTTAAGCCTGTTAATTTTACTGAATTACTTATGTTATGAATTAACTGCATCACAGTATTCTAATTGTGTTCATAGTCATTTTAAAAATAGTTGACTGGGATAGGTCATTTAATTATACTTTATCTGTACGAAGGCATTAGCTCTGCTGTGTCTGATAGCTAGCAAGGCCATCTGCAATGCCTTTCAGTTCACTCACACTGAATTGGTCAGATAAAGACTGTCAAGTGCTGCCTAAATAAGGAAGGAGCCTTGGTAGAGTTAAGTGCAGTGGAAGGCACAAATGAAGCATTGATTCCAGGCATGCTGTAGGGTCTGAGCTGTTTCCTGCAGAGCTGAACCTTTTTAGACTTTTCATTGTTGTTCTCTGCAAAGTATTAAAATGCGAGTATCTGTCATTCAGGATCTCCGGGAAGATGAAAATGAGGATGGGGAAGAAGAACAGGTGAGTTAAACCCCAGTAGCTTTGAAAAGTACTTTTTGCCCTTCTATTGTTACCCTTTTAGGACAATAAACCTGGAATGATTACCTTTCTCTTACAGGTCTTCCTCAAGCCCGTTATTGAGGACAGAAATATGGAACTGGCCCGAAAATGCAGTGAAATTATAAGTGATGTAAGTTATGGTCCCTGTTTGCATCCTTGCATTTGCATTTATTTTTTCAAATGAGTTAATATTTTCAGTATGCATTTTTCCAGCTATGTGCAGTGTGGCATGTGCCCGTACAAGGCTGAAGTATAGATATAAAAGCATACAAAATAATAGAAAAGCACAGTACCTTAAATTATCAGCTGCAAAACGATGAGCTTTTCCAAGTACTTGGGATAGTATGAAGCATAGGATCTAGAAAGAATGTTCCAAAAAGTGAGTCTCACACAAAAGGGTGTCTTCCAAAAGAACACCTTGGCTAATTTAATTGGGGAAAATGCAGTATTTTTTCTAGTTTTAGTCTAGTCCTATGAAGTTTTATTGGTTGGAACAGAACTGGGTGCCAGTATACATAGCTGTAAGGAGGGAAGATAAAAATAAAATAGATGAATTTTGAGTGTTATCTATTGGCGATAGATCCTCAAAACTGCCTAGCATACTATTGCTGGCTTATGCTTATAGGAAGAATCCACTGAAATCCTAGAATATCTTTAAAATTTTTTTAGATAGCAAATTCTTGACTTAGTTGCTATAGATTTTCGAAACATTTGATCAGATAGAAACATCATATAAACATCATGGATTGGATCCAAGACTTTTAAAATTGGAGTAGATCCAATTGCTTCAATGTAACAGCACCAAGTTTACCTTGGTGGAAGTTTATTTCTGTGTCCCCCTGGGAAAGTGTGTCAGAAGAATAACTTTGTCCCTTCATATGAATGGGAATTGAATGATATTTCTCCTGTGAGGATGGTGGTTGTCAGCGGAGGAGACATTACTGAGGAGAAAGTGACTTGCTTTAACAAGTGTTCTTCTAAAAAACTGAAAAATGATGTCTTGCTCATTTTGTGTTGTAATCTGATGGTTAAATTTGGAAAGTTAATGTTCAAGGTCAATAAATATGTTGATTTATGAGAACAGAACATATAGAATCTACATGTAAGGTATAAATTGTTAGGGGTTACATATCATAAAAGGAGATGTAACTCAGAAAAACAGTGTCTGGAATGTGTAGGTTTTGCGGTGCTGGCTTGAAAATGTGACTTGACAAGGTCAAAATCACCTCTTTGTCCATACACTCTCTGGTAATACTTTAATTTTCACAGAAAGACTGCTGAATATGGGATAAGTCCTTAAGAGGAGCTATCAAGATGGTTCCCTTGTAGTATCAAGATACTTTAGGAAGTAGTGGAGGTTATTAGTATTTTTACTGTTGGTTATCTACATGTTTTCTTTGGGAAAATAATAGCATATGGTAAAATAAGTGCCTGTCAACTCATGTAAATGCCAAATGAAAATGAACCCGGAGCACTTATCTGACCCAAAACACATTTAATTGCTTCCGTGCAACTTGTTTCTGAATAAAGGCAAAGGATCCATGAAAAATACTGAAGCAATATTTTCTTTCATTGGAAATGAATTATTACTGTGCTGTGTACACATTAGAAGTAATATTGTCCATGATTGTTAATTAACTTATAAATGGAGTGGCTGTATTTTCTCTGATTTTCTGCAAGGACTTGGGAGCTAAGGTGAGTAACTAGGTCAAGGCAGGTTTCTGAAGACTGTAATGGTTCAGGAATATGGACTTTTACTGAAAACTTGTGATGCATTGAGCCTGCAAGTTTGTTAGATTTTCCTTGAGATATGTAAAGCATAAGGACAAGGTGTCAGTGCTTTCAAAGCAGTTGTAATGTGTAATGGTCTAGACCAATTTGATTTCAAAGAAGAGACTCTCTGTTTAAATATGGCATCCACATTTGGGGCCTTATACAATGTCTGCTGAAATCAGTAGATTTTTTTTCATTGGCTGGAATAGAATATGCATACGTATAGGGGTGAATTTTGTTTTCCATAATTTTTGCTATAGTTGGAATTTCTTACGACCAGTGAAGCCCTTTGTGCTGGGAAGTAAGTTCCTCACCCTGCACACTTCATTGTGGAGGCCAATAAACTGCAAGGAGTTTTCATTTTTGCCTTTGATTTTTCACTCGTTAACATTCAGGACTTCTTAATGTATCTTTTATCATTTTAGTGTGAGTCTTGGTACAAACTGCTGTTTGTGTGGCTGTATTGTTGGTGTACATCTGCACAGTTTAGGGGTGCAGTGGTTTTACAGGGCTTGCCGCTTGGCCCTCGGATGACCTTGGGACAGCAGCCTGTGTCCTTGCTGACTACCACATTGGGTGACTGTCATTTTCTGATGTTGGAGCTGTCAGCACAGCTCCTCCATCAGAACGCAACACCAGGAGTGCTCATGACTTGAGGTGCCAGAGTTGCATTGCACTTGCCCTGCATTCTTCACAGGCTGACTGCAATTTGGCAGTATGGTTTTAAACAGCGTTAAGATGGCAGCCCATAGTGCATGTGTAACTGTCAGCCTTGAACTGTATGCAGGGGAAGTTGTGAAGTGTTTATGTGCTCTGGTTCTTGAGGAAATCCCCATTTTCATTTGAGGTTGGCAGATGTTTGTTCTGTGGCTGTGATACCCCCTGGATTGTTTCTCCCTAAAGCCATTTCATTTAATCTCATTTCATTATGCAATTTTATTCCACAGATGTTTTCAAAACTGTCATGTGTGTTTGATTTATATGATTTACTTTCCTTTCCAGGCCTTTTCTCTTCCATATAAAAATTTAGCCTGTTCATTTGCTTATATTACTTGTATTTTGGTATCTTTTAATCTCTTCTTTGTTTTGATTTTGTGATGCGATGTTATGAATACTGTTTTGAGCAGAGAGAGGACTCATTATATAAGTAAAATGAACGTTGACCAAGCTATCATAATCCTTTCTGGTAGAGGCAGATCCTGCCTTCTGAAGATTCTGACAAATTTTGGTAATATATGGTAAAAGTGCTTCATTTCCCCTATAGAAACAAGTAGTACTACTTACCATTTATTTGTCCTTGTACAGAGTCTAACTGTGCTTTAGCGTGTCTCTTTGTTCTAAAGCAAGGGCCGAAGAGATGTGGAATCAAGCACAGAAACAGAGTGCCTTTGGACTCATACCAACAGGGTTGTGACCACCTAATTCAAGGTGGAGATGTTCCTCTGGACTTACCATTACTAAGTCACAGCCTCTAACTCAGGAGGACCTCGAGGTTCAAGTTGCCGGAGACTAATAAAATACCATGGGGCAATAATACTGCCTGCTTGCCCTGTTCTCATTCTTTTCATTAGCTTTCTGTGGCCACAGAGAGAGAATTTTGTATTAGATGGATCTGTGGTCTGACACAGCTCTTAGTCTTACGTGAGATTTTGAATTGAGAAATGTAGGATTGGAAAGGAAATCCTTAGGGGAAAAAGTTCCCTTTTGGTCTCACATAAGAGCTTGAGAAGAAGGTTGGGACCTTTTTGTGGCTTTTCTAAGCTTAAATGGATCTTTGAGTTTTAAAACTGATCTTGGTATGATGACTGTCAACATGGTTACGTCACTTATGTTAAGATATTAAGAACAGTTCTTCAAGTATATTCATATTAAAGATTAATATGTGCCCCTGAGTACAAAGGAAAGGTGTCTGCTTGGATTAAACTATTACTATTAGAGCCTTTCCTTTAGCCCACAGTCTCCTCCTGTGTCGACCCTGTATAAAAAGCTGACGGGTGAGGTGACTTCTATTGGCGAGCCACAAAGCTTCATCCTGTTGGTCTAGTTGGATGCCCTTGCTTTATAAAGTTGATCTTGTCATATAACATTCACTAATAAAAAAATGCAATTTGAAGCTTACTGTTTTGGTGGTTGTCTAGGAATTTTAATCCACTTTTACCGGATAGCTCTGCTGCTGGTTGGAGTAGTTTTATGATGAGTCAGGGAGGAGAAAGGCATCAGAAGAGAACTATTAAAAATCGGGCCTTTAGCGAGCTATTGAACTTCAGAAGTATATCAAAAGAACAGTGGTGGCCCCACAACACGGTTTCTAAATTTTTCCTATTTTTTTTTTCACAAGGCTTACCAGATCTATTCAACCTAAACAGTGTATTTTGTGTTGAAGGCTAAGTCACTTTCAGGCAAATTTTCCTATTCAATACTTTAGAAATTTGACTTTATAACCCCAAACTTTGAAGAGGAATATTAGCTTCTCTGCCTACTACTTACAGCCATTGGCTATGTTCAGTCATAGCCAACCTCTAAAGACTCTTGCTTATGTCATTTACAATAAATAAGCTTTTTAAATGCAGATGTCATGACTTCATTGTACTTACCCCATTTCATCTTCCATCCTTCTGATTGCAAGCAATATAGACACTTCTGTAGCAGGGTGGTGTTTGTTGGATCAGTTTGACCACACATTTTGTTACATGTCCTCTATAAATTGCTCATTTGAGCCTGCGTGCATTTTG